>PVIJ01021045.1:0-19410 GCA_004024925.1 Scalopus aquaticus | reverse complement strand
GATGATTGGATCCAGAAGATGTGGTACATATACACAATGGAGTACTATTCAGCATGGAAAGAAGATAAACACATGCAATTTGCCGCAACATGGATGGAATTAGAGGGAATCATACTCAGTGAAATAAGCCAAAAAGAAAAAGAAAAATATCGAATGGTTTCACTTATAACAGGACTATAGGGAGGCAGGGTGGGAGAGAGACACTCAGCGGTGGGGGAGGAGGGAGGGGAGGATAAGGGCACAAAATGGAAGAGAGGAGAATACAGGGGACCATGGAGATGGATCACGGGTGAATTGGTGGTGGGCTGCCCAAGGGGAATACAAAATGTAAAAGACACAAATTAAAAAAAAAAAAAAAAAGAAATACTCGTGTATAGTCTAGTAAGAAAGATGATAATACAGGTCACATCACAATGCAGTAGCCAGCAAGTTTACTTTTTTAAACATGGTTCCTACCCAGAAAAACTGGCCACTACTGAATAATTTTCCCAAGTCTCCAGTATTCATTTCCAAAGTGTGACTATACATTTGGACTTTTCTACCTTTCATAGCTATTAGCTGTCTCGATGTCATTTTCAACTGTAAAAGCTATGCATGGTACCATCAAAGAATATGTTACAGTGTTAATGGTATGAATAATAAAGTTACATACATATCAATATGGATAGTACAACATAAACAGATTTTGTTGAAAAACTAAATATGCTTATAGGTGTCACATTATATTTAGAAAATAATATTTATCTTCAAAAACATCTGAAGTAACATGGGAACTCCAATTTATGTTTTATACAATTTATTAATTCTACTAATGGAAACAATGGAAATTGAAGTCAAGATCATATCCAAATCAGAGAGTTATCTATAATTAGATAATGAATCAATGTAAATTACTTAGATTTCATGAAGTTTACTTCCTTGATCTATGAAATGGATATAGTAATATCTATATCTTATATGAATGCAAAATTTAATAAGATGATGTCTAAGATCTTAAGTCGTATGGCCCAGCAAATAGTATGCATGAAATGAATGTTAATTTATCTCATTCTTTCTAGGAAAGATGAAATTCTGAGATTACACAAAAATCTCTGATTGATATGATTGCTAGAAAATTACTACATTTACTTGCACAATTTCCTTCTTTTCTCCCCCTTAATGTTTTTACTCCAAATTAAAACAGACATCTTGAATCTTGTCTGCCATCATCCTTAATATCCTTTACAAACTCTCTGATTGCCCACAACTGCTAAAAACCTGACTCACCAGCAGTAACACACAATCAGTAGCAAATAAAAAAATCTAATATCTACTTCATATCCTCCAGAAACAATCATTAATTAGACTGAAGAGTTGTCTTGAATGAAGGTGCATATACAATTGTAAAAGACTGAGTGAATGAGGATGATTCAGATTACATGGTGATGATCTTTTCTTTCAATTTTAGCCCCGACACTTAGTGATTTTTGATCCAAGGAAAAAATCAGTTGGTGGTCAGGGTGTTCCAATGTGTTCCCACAGTTGAGAGGTGTCCTAGGTCCACTGTAGTTATGCAGTCTTCAAGCCATGCCCCCTGGGTCACCACTGCATCCTTGGTGCTTGACATTTAGTAGACACATACACACACGGGTGTGTGTATACATGTGTGGGTATGCATGTGTGTTATGAGTGTGTGTGTTAAACGAATTAATAGTGTATGCCTACACCAGAAAAATAAAAGGTAAGAAACAAAAGTGCTATGAGTGAAGTATAGAGAATAGAAGATTAAATAACAAAACTTTGTGCCACAATTTACCTTTGTGATAAGTCAGTAACTGCAACCATGATTCAATCTTAACACTAACACTTCTCAAATTCCATTGGATGATAGAAAGCTTCCTAGATCGGAAATGGCTATCTTATTTTAGGTGATGTTAAGAAGAAATATAGAAAATAATACAAAGAAGCTTTTTAAAATTATCTCCTTATATGATCAAATAATAAGCAGAATGTAAAAAGGGAAAAATTCCAAATTATTTTTTACATCATGAAAGGAAACTGAACTAGCAGCCATCTTAATTGAAAAGAGTACCCTACCACTTATCAAATTTACCCACAGATTAAAATAGAGACTATTCCAATATAATGAAGAATGACTCCATCATTTCTACTCAAAAACTAGATTATCTAACATCAGAATTTCTTATAGTAAAATAAAAATATACATGAGACAGTTCCAAAATGATGACTAACATATAATAAACTCTTAAAAATTATGAATAATGTTGTTGCAGGATATACACGCCAAGTACTTTTATTTAAAATCAGAATTCTGGTTTTTTTTTCCTTCTGATCAACATGTATTATTTTTTCTTGTCTTAACATTTATGCCCTTCCATCTCTGTGATAGTGAAACTATTCTCACTTATGATTTGTTCATCAATAAGTCTACATAAAATGGCATACCTATATCCTTCAAATCTGCCTATACTAATTACCACAAAATTCTAAACAGAAATACTTTTCAAAGGTCTGTTTTTTAATATCACAGAATGATTTTATTCTAAAATCTAACTTAGTGTTCCTGGTAGAAATAGTTTAAGAATCACTCCCCAGTCTTTTGCAAGTAAATACTGACATGAATAAATCCAGTTACCTGAAAAGGGTTAGGGATGCTGAGCAGGCTGTGAGTCTGTAAGTCTTAGACGCCAATATGCTGACCACACTGCATGATGTGTAGTTATACACTTTGTGACTGTGTAGGAGATGGGTGGGCCTTCAAACTTTGCAAAAATAAGTTCTAGAGGTTCTAATGACATTCATTTGAACAATGTGTAGGCACAAAGGAATTTCAGATACAAAAAAATCATTGTTCCAAGTGCAGTTATTAAAAATGCTTTTCTATAAAGATAAAATGCCCTCTTTCTTTCCAGAGACATTTACTAAGTCCATAATGTATTCAATTCTCCCAATAAGCTTACTAGTAAAAAATGCAATATGTTTCCTCAGGATTTCAAATGTTGCTAAATTAATACTGAAAATATTTTTCCTTTAAAAAAATGACATAGGGTAAAAAATAAACAACACAAATTCGTCTTCAAAATGTTCTTTAGGGAAGGAAGAATAGATAATCACTAAGTATCCTTAGCATTTCCTATGAAAATGCACCTAAGATTATATCTCATAAAATAATATGTGGACTTTTGCCAATTCATTACTTTTGAAACCTTTGACTTTTCTAGACTATTAACCATGAGCTCAACAGCCAGACTGCTGGGCTTGAATCCCAACTTTTCCACTTAATAACTATGTGACCTTTGATTACTTAATCTCTCGTTGCCTCAATTTCTCATTTGTAAAATGGGAATAATAAGAGTAGCTACCTCATGTGCTTGTGGTTATTGAATGAGTACAATTATTTAGCTATTACTAACAATAACATGACCATATATGTTTTAAATAGTCCTTCCCTTATTTCCAACCTTCCTCTACCCATTGCTATAACCCACTTCTAATACTCTTAAAAATAATCACTCAATGGCCTCTTACTGCTCAGGTCATTGGCTTTTTTCCAGAACATCTATTCAGATGTTCCTTGGCTCCTTTCATCATCAAAAATGTCTTTCTCCTGGTTCTCTCTGAACTTCCCTGACTTGGATCTTCTCCACTCACTCCTCTGCTTCTCATCCTCCTCCAAAAGCCAGAGCCAAAAACTCAGCATGTATGTCTCTTCTTCTATTTGCCTGAGTTCTCTCCTCCCTCACGTCTGTCATCCACTCTCATGGTTTCCACACTCATGAGAGCTGACTAGCTCTTCAAATGCATCTCCACTTCTGCCCTCTCTCTCCAGCCTTGGCGTCTGTTTCCTCTTTGATATTTCTCTTGCTGGCTCAAATACTAGCACCAGAGTAGAGCAATTAGATTGAAACACTTGACAAACACAGTTTTGAAACTTGGCTATGCCACTTATAAGTTGCATGACCTTGATGAATTTTCTTAATTTCCTGAAATCTCCATTTCCTCATCTATAATCGATCACTTACAAACCTAACTCATAGGCTCCATTAAATAATACAACAGATGTAAGACATTTGACATAATGCCTGGTCTACACAAAACACTCAACATATGCTAGATAATTATTAATGTTATATCCAATTATGTCCAAAAGTTTTTCACATTCTACGCACACATATAAAGTAACTTTTCTTCTCTATTATTTCTAGAAATGTTTTACAGGCTCCATCATTTTCAAGACACCAGGTTTTATTATTTTGCCTTATTGTTTCCATCATCTGAAATACAACATAGTAATATGCTCTTCAACTATAATTTCAAAAAACTTTCAGTTTGTGTGTTGCTGCTTATTTTAGTGGCTATATCCTGCAACCTCTCTTCTAGTGCTCTCGGCCATGTAATTAAGTTATGACTGGTAAGAAATAATTAGAAGTAAGTCTCCTTAATACGTACACCCTTATGTTTACTGCAGCACTATTTACAATAGGTAAGATATGGAAACAATACAAATGCCCAAATATAGATGACTGGATCAAGAAGATGTGGTATTTATATACACAATGGAATACTATTCAGCGATCAAAAAAATATAAACTCATGCCTTTTGCAGCATCATCGATGGAGTTAAAGGGATTATGCTCAGTGAAATAAGCCAGAAGGAAAAGGATAAATATCAGATGGTTTCACTTATAGGAAGTATATAAGGGAAATCAAATAAGGGATCAGGAAATAAAAACAATATTAATAAATAAATAAATAAAATTAGTAGGCAACTATAAATCAGAGACATTCTGCAGGGGAGGGGGAGGTAGAGGGATCAAAACAGGGGAGAGAAGAGCACAAGGGACTATGGTGATGGTTCACAGGTAAATTGGTGGTGGGAATTTTATGGGGAATACACCTGAAAGGAGAAAACATACACTGTACAAAAAGGAATAATGATGTAATGTATGCGTGTGTGTGTGTGTGTGTGTGTGTATATATATATATGTGTGTGTGTGTATGTGTGTATATATAATAGATATATTTATATTATATATACATATATACACACATATGTGTGTATATGTATATGTGTATATATATGTGTGTATATATATATATATATATATATATATATAAAATATGCATGTCCCTTTTCTCATGCTCCCTTCTGCTGTCTGGAATTTGGATGTAATGTCTGCTTCTCTAGCAGTCACAGCAGTCTCTGATGATAAGAGCTTTCTCTGGAGATAACAGAATAATACACAAATTGGCAAGAGGAGCTCTCAAACAAGGTTAGAACCTCTAAACTGAATTTTTTTCAGTACGAGAGAGAAGAAACACTTATCTGGGATTTGTCTTTTGTTTATAGCCAAATCTAAGCTTAAGTGATTGTAAAATTAACAACATTTCATTTCTGAACTCTCCCTAAAAACATACCCTTCATTCTAGCCAGACCAGCCTCTTCTCCCAACTTGCTTGGGCATAGACTGCTTCATTGCTTGTATGTCCTTCTCACCCTCAAGTACTTTGAGATTGTTCAGCAAGTAGGTTCAGATCCACAGGGGCCATATCTGGTCTATGAAGTGCTCAGCTCCCTCCCCCAATCCTCATATGTTGCAGCATTAATATTTTGTCCCTTATCATCAATTCTCCACATAGGAAAGTTTTGTCTCCTGAATTATTTGCAAGATCATTAGTAACCAGGTTCCAGGTTGTTTCTCCAGAAACAGATGCTGAGGAAAAGTTCAGGATGCCAGTTATTGATGAGGGATCAACACCAGTGAGAGAAAAGGAGAAGAGGAGGACTGGCAGAGGGAGAAGCTGAACAGTGAGGCAGACCTGACAAAGCCTGTGCTAACTGGGGCAGGAGTTCAACGTGAACAATTTATTGAGGGTACCACAAAGGCTGCCAGAGTGACCAAGCCTTCCCCGATGTGGCTGCCCTGGAAAGGTGTGGCAGCACTAAAGGAGCTCTCCGAAGATCAGGCAGACCCTGATGGAGGTGAAAGTTGGAGGAAGGCTGACAACCATACTCTCTACAGCTCAACAGTATGATCTTCTTCAAAGAAGGAGATGGGCACATTCTGCATCTACTACACTAATTTTAATATTAAACTTTCAATAGGTGTTTGATATTTACAAAGCACTTCATTAAACATTCTTTGATGCCTAGTCCAAAAAATATGGTATGAAGTTTATGAGATGAATCAAGATGCCATAAGAGGGAACTTAAATGTTCCCTAATAAGAAAAAAAAAATCTTTTCAAAACATTTTCCTTCTGTTTCCTGGAATCAGCATTATCTTTGCAAAAGACTTAATTCCTTGTTGTGCAAAACATGGCTTCTTCACTTAACTCTACGTAATGCCTGTCACCAGGCTTGATGCCGCCAAGGGCTCCAGACACACTCCAGCTGAAGTATGAACAAGAGGAAGAGAGCTGCCCATTTGACTTGCTTCCTAGGAAATCTTTCTTTGGGAAATCTTTCAAGAAAAAAAAACTTGCCATTCATCTTAAGATCATGAAAGCAAATTCATGTTGAGGGAATCGGGATTAAGCTTCCACTATTTCTTTTCCCACTCTTCCCTGATATGCTCTAATTCGCTTTCACTCTAATCTCATTCTACAGAGTCTCACAGAGTCTCACAAATTTCTAGAGATCTCATAAATTTCTCTCTCTCCTTTTTGAAGGGATAAATAGGAAATGACATAAGAAAACTGGCAACTTAATTGTTCACTCTAACCTTCTTCCCTACCCTATCACTCTAACCAACCGTGTTGTATAGTCACAAAGGGAGGTGAAATAGGAATGTGGAAGGAAAATCAGAATGAAATGAGGTTTGACTCTGGTCATTGGGAAGTAGGACAGCAGCAAGGGAAAAGGCATCAGGAGTAAGTGGTAGCAATGATGAAGAAGAATGGACAGCCTGATGAGGGTTAGCTAAGACCTTCAGTTCTCTCTCAGTCCTGCACCTTTACGAATAAAGCACAGGTAGCAAAAGTCTGTGTTCCCATGATGTATCTGAGTTGTGACCAATGCATTAATTTTAGCCTAGAAATAAACAATACTGAACCACCACAAAGTGAGTTTACTTTGTGTGACTGCCTGCTGCAAATCTTCCTAAATCTCCATCTATCCACTGCTTCCCAGAATATATCTTTATGATAATTTAGCCACTTTAAGAATCACTCCCATCTGTTCTGTTACAAAGATAGCTACTTCAAGAGATCACTATCTTTGCTGCCAGTTGGAGAGGGTGGTGGTGCTGGAGATGGACACGCAATCTATAGAAAAGTCACCTAATGTAGGTTCCATTGGTATCTCACTGCTTGAGTGTTTTTGAAATGTTTGTGTTTGTTGTTTTCTTGATCCCCCAGAGCCAGAAGGCCTTGTCAGAAAGTCAAACTTCAAAAGTGACAAACTGCTCTGATCGTATGAGGGTGCTTTAGTTGCTAGGGAAACTGTTTTAAAAGGAGAAACAGATCAGAATTGTGAATTTATAACCGGGAGAAGAAACAGATGTAAATTTGAGTGAATCTAGTTTACTTTGAGACATATTTGAGGTCCATGGGTGGCAAGAAAAGGATACACTTTATAGGTCATAGATCTAACAAAATTATCTAATTAATAGGAACCTCTTACCATAGCCCAGAATTTGTAAATAACAACAAGAATTCCTTTATTCTCCCTTTCTTCACCTTATAAATCAGGAGCCTGAGGTAGGGGGGAGGCAGGGGAGAAACAAGCAAATGTTTTTTCCAGGCAACCAACCCATGTGATCCAAAAAAGCGACCAGGTCCCAATCACTAAGCCCTGCACAGGCAAAAGCCCTAAGTCATATGTGTGATCTCAGGAAAAGAAAAAGCCCCGTCATGGACACATTGTTAAGAAAGAGGAAAAATGAGTATGAAGATATATCTGGCCCTTTTTGCCATTTCTGCCACTTTTTACAGAAAGGGACAAGGAATAGGGTCAATTTCCTCTCAAAATACCTCCTTGTACCTCCTGATTGAACCTAAAGCATCTAGAGCTTCATTCTTTTTACCTTGCAGCAAGTTTCAGATCCTTTCCTGAGAATTAATTTTGATAGCAGGGGAAAGGAAAAGAAGTTAAATTTAAATATCTGGGCAACTTGAGGAGTAGTTTCTATAACAGGATAAAAAAATTTAAATTTGGTAACTGAAGGAAATACATTATTACTAAAAATAAATATTATTATTACTACTACTTTTCTTACAACATCATCACAATTAAAAACATAACTTGTTATCATCACCAATATTATTATAAATTCATGTCATCTTCATCACCATTACAACTACATAAAGAAAATAGCTGCTCTTACTTGAGTATTTACCATGTGCCAGAAATAGTTGGTACTTTATATTCCTTATAAGTTCATTCTCAGGAGTTGGCAAACTTTTTTGGTAAAGGGCCAGATGGAAAATGTTTTAGAATTTTTGGACCATACTGTCTCTGTCACAACTGCTTGACACTGCCATCATATTATAATATAAAAGCAGACCTAGAAAATAAGCAAAGAGATGGGCTTACTGGTGGGGTTAATAGGACATTATTAACAAAATCAGATGGTGGGCCAAACGCAGCCTGCTAGGACTAGTTCACCAGTCCCTGCCTTATCCCACAAACACTCACACAACACTATGAGGTTGGCAAGAGCATCCTCATTTCTCCAATGAATAAATCAAGCCTGACAGAGGTGGAGAAGTTTCTCCATGGCCACACAGGGAACAGATGGAGGGTGGGGTTAGATCCTAGGTCTACCATGGCCAAAGTAACCATCTGTGCTTCACCACCATGTCCCAAAGTGTGTGATACAAGGTGATTTTAGCGGAAACACACATGAACTGGTTTCTCATTCCATCCATTACAAAATGCATGAAAAATCATAACCAGCAAATCTAAACTTTGATTTTACTACTGTTATTTCTTCAGACGAAAAATCAAGAAATGTCACAAATAATCATTTTCATGGCCTTCCATTTTTAAAAAACAAAGGAAAAACTGTATCTGATTTTGACAAATAGGAACAACATTGAAATACTTTTTTATGTAGTATCATTTTGATCTTTTCAGAAAGCTTTCATTCTTCTCTCACCTGATCTTCACAAAAAGCCTGGGAGGAAAGTTAGTGTGATAATATTTCCCCCAGGTTGCAGGTGAAAAAAACTAAGGTACAAAGAGGTTTAAAAACTTAAAGTCACACACTGAGAGGGGGGCCTGCGGCAGAGCGGGCCATTCACTGGACACCTACTCCAGAACGCCTCCTACTGTGTCATCAACGTGGGTCCTCACGGCTAACAGTTGCAAGTAACTACTCAGGGATTTCTTGTTTCACCCACATATATACCAAAGGTATGAAGATAACTGAAATTCAGCCTATGAGTTGGGTTTCTTGGGTCCAGCCTGTCAGTCACAGGAGCAGGAACAGGATGAGAAAAAGCATGTGTGTGCTGCAGGGGTACCGGGTGGTGTTGCACCCCTGATTTCTATCACCGCAGTTTAAAATGCTTTCAGATTACCCATACATCACTTTGCAAGCACCAAATGCTAAATGACTTAATTTTGAAATTCCATACACATTTTTCAAAGAGCCCTCCCTCCAGCTGCTAATGAGCTGTTTGACCTTAGACAAGTCACTTCACGCTGACCCCAGAGTCACATCAAAAAACACAGCTGCTGAGCTAGACGGGTGTTTTTCAAACATTGAGTTGTGATTGTGAATGAGTACTTTTCAGCATTTTTTACAAGTATTTAGAAAAGAGAAGAATAAAATAGAGCAGACCCAATTTAACAGAAAACAGCCAAAGAAACCTTGTTTCAAAGACTGTGTATCAGATATATAGGAACACACTCACATAAGATTTGTGCTTCACAAATTTAAAAGCCATTGGACCAAATAATCAGAGAGCTTTACACAGCTTTAAGATTCAATAACTCTATAATCCATTCTCACTGCAATAAAACCACTCAAACCATACACTTAAATGAGGAAAAGTCAGTAGATTTATAATTCTTACTAATCTTTTCAGTACCTCAAAGTCTTGCTATCACTGAGAAATTGTTTATAATCTTTCTGTTATTTTTATTATTATATTACAAATTCTGTTTTGTTACTTATGAATTATATGACAATGCTCTCTAATTATAATACTATTAGTATATTAAATAGAAATGGCAATTTTTCTACATTAAGTATAATGTAATTACATCTCTATTTAAATATATTTTGATTGGAAAAAGTTTGGTCTATGAAGAAATAAGTTCTGTAAAACCTGCCTGAGTTTTGTGGTATTACTTGCCCATATATAAATAAAATAAGACTAAATAAGACATTTCTTTGTCATAAAAATTAACTTTATAAATACAGGACCATTTTGAAATAAATCAAGCATATAACAAGATATGTAAAAAGAGTAGAACTTTTCAATTCTTGTTTTCATTTGAAAGGTACAGTATATGCTAGTGCAAGGTCAATATGTTATGGCTTGCATTGAAAGGGCAACTCACCAGTCTGCAGAAAAATCCAGCCAAAAGAATTCAGCCATTTTGGTCCCATTTCAATCTGGAAGCCCCAGGAGAAACACTGCCTCATTTGCAGAAACGGTAGTGCCAGGGTATGTGATAAATTGAGTGAAAAGGATAGGAAAGACACCTCAAGAATTCACTTTCTGAAATTGAAACCCATTCTATTTAATCCTCTCTCTCGGGTATTTAATTCCAGATCCCAGTCAAGTCATGTTGTAAAAAGTATCCAGGTTGACAAATTATCAGTGCTTCACTTAGCTGCAATTTCCCTTCTGAAATTATCTTCATGGATTAGTATTCAGAAATACAACCTCAGTTTAGTGTCAATTTTGCTGAGCAAAGAAAAGACTGAAAATTGGAGAATTAAAAGTACAAGTTCAGAAATTAAATACAAAGAAATGGAGAGTAAATACAAATTTTTGCATACATTGAATGTTTGCAAGTTCTCAAACAACAGGACTGAGTATAATTAAAAGATATTTATAAGTGGAAACTTGGGTTTTAGTGGGTTTGCTAGAGTTGATCCTAGAAGAAGCTGAGCTCGCTAGGTTATTTCCAGGCATGGAGGGTGAAGTCATTGCTGTTCGCTCCCCTCTGCTATCAGGGGATGGTTAGATTTCACTGACAGTCCTAAAAATTACCTTTATAAATGAGTTTTATGCATACCCTTATAGACAAGGCAATCCAAACAGACTTCTAGCAGATACTTGGAATAAAATCTTTTATCTTACATTTAATTGATAAGCTATTTCTGTCAATATCAAAGAAGAATGATTATACTGGTTATATTTATATTCAATAGAAAAGGAAGATAATATTTAGCTCAAACTTCACTGAACAAGATTTTGTGACCTCAGCTATCAGAATTATTTTTCAAAATGAACATAGATTTTATAGTATTTACTCTTCATATTTAATGAGTGTCTTTACAAAAAGATTTTAAATCACTTTTGAAATTTTATGAATTGAATGTGTTCTCAGTTATAAAATTCCAGTGTCCAACATTATACCCAGAGAAAAAACAGGTATCTAATTGATGGTTTGAATTTCATTCATCAACCCACAGTGCTTATTAAACTGGGGGTATTTTGCCAGTCATTTGGCAAAGTCTGGTGACATTTTTGGTTATCACCAAAAGGGTAAAAGACCTGCTTCTGGCATCTAGTGTTTAGATGCTAAGGATGTTTCTAAATATCCTATAGTAAATGTCCTCCCACAACAAAGGTCTCTCTGTCCTAAAGTCAGTCCTACTGGTTAAGAAACTAATCTGTACCATTCCCCTCACAAAAACAAGAAAAATCAAAAGACATTGGGGGCAATATTGCCTTTAGTGTGTATGGGAGGTTTAATGATTAGTTAAGTAACTATGTTCCCCTACATTAACCTCAGTTAGATTGGATTTAAATTCATACTTAGCAAAATTGTAGATCATTTCATGACCCTATAACTTGACTTCATAGGATTGCTTGAAAATTTTAAACTCATGGATGTCAAATCTGCTATGTTGTTGTGTGTGTTCAGGCACATGAACAATCTCTCCACTCCAACATACGCACACATACACACACACACTCACACAAAAACATATGGTGCTTAGCACAAAGTACTCTCTACACAACTGGTACTCATTACATGTTGAAAGCTGGTTCCCATATCAACCAATTGCTCAAATTGAGAGGGTCAAGATGACTGTCTTGGAGACAGAAGAATTAATATGCTGATGGTCAGTCATTGGAAGTTGTTCTGAATAAAATGTGAAAATAAAAACTGTCAGACTTCATAATTGCATATGGAGGTGAGAGTATCTTTGTAGGTAGGATTAAGTAATTTTTAAACCTATTTGACTCTAATGCAGAATAGGTAACTTCAACATAATGACTGTGCATAACTTTTATATTTCAAGACAAGACTTTGGTATCCTATCTTAAAATGATGAGATAATGGCACACTTTATGCAGCTGTCAAATCAATTTCTGCCAGAAGAGACATAGTAGGGGGATTATCACAGATGAAAGAGTTGAAGAGAAAACTTAAATCCCTTTGGGATCAGATCCCTGTGATGATAGGAAGGTGAAGTTTGAGAACTGCTACTCATGTTCCTTCACACTTCCAATATGTAACAGCGCCAAAAAAAAAAAAAAATTAAAGAATCCAAAACCAAATTCAACTTATTTTCATCTTTCTAAGAATGATGTTTTCAAATTAGAAACAAGATTATTTCTAAAATGCAGAGAAGGATTATCAGTTAAGATTAAAGATAATATCAGTGGTATGGGTGCTTTGAGACCCTACTGCTTATGAGGAGCTTCAATTCAGGAATTTAAAACAAATGCACCAGATCAAGTTTCACTTCACTCAGAGAATCAACTGATGATCTAGTTTTTATTATGGCCCTATGGTTTTGTAAAATCTTCAAGTTTGACCACAGTGCAAACTACAATAAATGTGTTTTTCAAGTGTTTGTTCAAGGCCTCCCTGGTGGCCTTGGGGTTAGGTGTCGGTAGACTATCTGAGTTCTATCCCCAGCCAGAGAGCTTACCCATATATGGCACAGCAGACCTCTCCTGTCTTGCCCACTGCTCTCCTTAGTAGGGTATTTCAGTAAGTCCACCTGCTCTGCTCCCCACTCTGTCTCTGGTGAATCCTCTCACCATCCCATCACCCATCCCACCTGTGCACCACTGGCCTACACCCCAGTTCTTCTATGCTAAAATAAATTCTTTAAATAAGAAACAAAATACAGATTTTAGTTTAAATATAAACTCGATAATTGGATTAAATTCAGACTTTAGCAAAAATTTCACATATATGTGGTAATATGAGACATAGTGTTTGTTTTAATTTTTGATATGTTTCAAAGAGATTCTGATTCTGATTCCTGAAAGACTCAAATGGTCAGGTGACAACATTCTGTAGAACAGACTGTCTCAGAATTAAAGTTATGTTGACATTGCTATCCATCAGAAATAGAGCTGTCCTGAAATCCAGGTCCATCAGCTAACGTATCATTGCTGAGCACTGAAACATGTATTCAATCACATTTTGTACTCCATTTAAAGAAAAGGTGCAGCTCTGAATCCTGAGAGCAAAATTATTTTGTGACCTTGGGATATAAAATTAACCAGACACTATAAAACACCAAGCAGCCACAAATTCAAGTTCAGATAAGGTAACTCCCAATAATATTTATATCATGAAAAAAGCCCTTCTGTTTGTTGAAAGGTTATTATTGTGAAAGTACTTCTTTTTTTAATAATTAATGTAACTCAGCATGATTAAATGTATAAAGAATCTCTGCAATCTCATATATATCTTTTAAAATTCTGAGTCAATTTATTATTTATTCAACTGAAACTGTGACTGAAAATCAAGTTTCTTTGAAAAGAAAGATGTACATATTTTATTTTTAATATACTTCTGCTATGGGATCACAATTTCTTAAAAATCCAACATAATTGTGACAAATATTTTATTTCCTTTATTTTGGGGGTGTTCTACTAGAAGCAATTCAAAATCTGCTATTGTCCCCAAAGGTTTTTAATTTGGTTCTTAATTTTAAAAAATACACTGTAAGAATATTTACTGAGTTATCCTCATAATACAAAAATAAGCAGGCCCATTTTCAAAAGATAAAGAAAATCCTTTCCAGTTGGTCAGCATCTGCTACCATGTGAGTATACAGGAAGCACTTAAGTGTTTACTAGGCCACTTACTGAAAAGGGAGTCTCCGTATCAGGGTATTAGCACAGAGAGTTGTTTTAGTTGAAGAAGGTATACATAGAGCAGATTGGAACTGTAGTCTCAAGCTTCTGGAGTATGCACCATTCAATTAAATAATAAGCTCATCCTTCCATTATATGATTATTTATTCATTTATTGTCTTGTGTATATACTCCTCATAGTGAGAAAAAAATAATACAAATCAATAATTTTTCCCCAAGTCATGATTGATTTTTGGTTCAACCCCTGAGATGTGCTTACACATTTTGAGACCACTGCAACAGGTATAATTTTAGCTTTTCCAGCACAGGGACTGATTTTTATGACACAATAGTTTTTGTATCAAAGAGCTTTGTAAACAAAGCTCACCAAAGTTCAGAAGTCAATTTTCCCTAACATCCAAGAGAGAGATGTGCTATGGGAGACGTTCTTTGATTTCCCTGTAATTTAAAGAAAGGGGTAGTGGCATGGGGGAGATGAGAGGCATTTATCTTCATGTAGAAGACTAAGAAATGGTGCGGTCTTTCTGACCAGTCACACTCTTTGACCTCTGTCAGATCTGGTATCATGATGGACTCATCTGCCACAGAACCTCAAGGAAAGCAAAAAAGGTAAAATAAACCATCATTTTGCCAGCCCTATGTCTTGCCCTGTCCTTCAGATCTCCCACTTGAACTTTAGTCTCATTTCTTCCTTCCTTGATTCTCCAGCATTTATCTGATCTTGACATCTTCAGGAAGTTTGATGTTTCAAAGACCTTGTCAAAGTTTCTTTTTCTTGGATTTTCCTCAGTTTTGCACTATCTAAAACCACCTGGCTTAAACTAAATATGTGAAGGTTGGAAAACACATTAGCATAAGAATATGTATATTTCCTCTTTGGAACAAGAGCTAAAGTGAAAATAACACCACAGTCCTTTCTAAAGACTCCCACAGGGAGCTGCTAAGCTCAAGAAGTTGAGTTCAATAAGGAGTAAATTCTGTTCACCCAGCTGTTTTCCCTTTGGACACATTTCCCAAGTAGAGCTTCAGGCTCACCAGAAATTCTGACAGATGGGCCTTCTGGCAAAGGGCAAGAATCTCACGCTGCACTTTCATCATAGGCATCAGAATATATCCTGTGCCTTTTAAATTTTTCTTAATCAGTTTAGTAAATGGTAGCATCACCCAGGCCAAATATGTATTTTTCTCAGTTAGACAAACATAGCTATGTGAGTTGACAGTTACACATAAATGTAAAATTTTCTGAGGACCCCTTCTCTGGTCTGGAGGGCAAAGGAACAAAGTGATCTTCACAGGCTCCATTTTGTATGCAGGAATCCGATGCCTGGTATAAGGCAGTCTTTTCAGATTAAAAAAAGAAAATGTATTTAACAATGGTACCAAAGCTTTACATCTCTGCAGTTCATTCCTCCTTAGAATGGAAGAGCTACACCTACATCAGCATAACTTTAGATCAGGACATTTAAAACTAGACGCCCCTCCTAGGATGGATAATTACATTCTTAATGTCAGTGATTTACTATTTTTATCTATATAAACTGAATTCAAACTTGTGTTTACAAAAACAGTTCTCATAGAGTAAAATCTATTGAACTGTATCCTGGATTCAAATTCTTATTTTGATTATCTAATAAACTCTTTGTCTAACTATCCTTGAGACTTTATTTTCAGTTAACAAGAACTTGGGTTCTCTTCTCATGGCAGCACACTCTTCTATTGTCCCATAAAAAAGACAAGGAACACTCCAGAAGAGCCACCAAGAGCTTTCAAGGATGTCCTCACTTATCTGTCCTCACTTATCTTAGCTTCTTTGTGCTACATACACATCCCCCACCTACACTTACATACAGATGCCTTGAATTACAGATGTCAGTGAGTCATGAACTGGACTTCCTGGGGGGAGGGGGAATTACTGGAAACTAGGGGTGGAGTTAAGCAGCCATGCTTGGTATATAACTAAACACATACAGTCTCCACTTGGGCTCTGGTCTGCCAATTAACTAACTACTCACCTCTCTCTCTCTCTCTCTCTCTCTCTCTCTCTCTCTCTCTCTCTCTCCCCTCTATCTCCCTCCATGCCTCACTGCCTCCCTTCCCCCCCATCTCTTCCAGTTACCTTTATAAAGGTAGCCCCCATCTCTCCAGTTACCAAATAAACATGTTTTTGTTTTATTTCTCTCTGCATGTCTGCTTTTGAATCTTACATTGAATTCTTAAATGCACAGGTGAGGACTCATACCCAGCTCACCCTGTTTCTCCTGAGGCTGCCCTGAAACATTTGCATTTATTACCTTTTCCCCTTAGACCTCTTAGACCTGCTAATCTCATTGATTCCTTTTGTTAATCTGTATCCTTCTACAAATGAACAAAGCTGCTATCTTCAAATATCCCTCAGAGAATTCTGACATGACCAAAATTGATTATGATAATCATGACATTATGCTAAACATGAAGTTCAAAGCAAATATGTAACAAATGTTTACTATTTGACTGATATATAAGACTTGTACAACATTTGAAAATTAATTGTGTAATTCAAATCAAAAGACTAAAAGAAAAAAAAATCACATTATCATATCAGTACACGGAGAAAATATTTTACAAAATCCAGTACCCCTTTGTGATAAAAACTCACAGTAAAACAGGAATAGAGGGGAATTTCCTCAACTTTTTAAGAAATATCTACAAAAAAAAATTTACAATTAACATAATACTTAATGGTGAGAAGCTGATCTTTCCCACTAAGATCCAGGGCAAAGTAAGGATATTCTCGCTAATCACACCCTTTCAACATTGCACTGGAAGTTCTAACTAATGCAGTACAAAAAGAAAAGGAAATGAAAGGCTTATAGATTGAGAATGAAGAAGTAAAAATGTCATTGTTTGCAGATGGTAGAATGGTATATGCAGAAAATCAAAAGAATCAAACAAAAAAAAATGGAATAAGCATTACGGCAAGGTAGCAAGATGAAAAGTTAATATACAAAAGTCAATTCTTTCCTAGGACTGGTAATAAACAAGTGGAATTTGAAATTAAAAACACAACACCATCTACATTATCACCTCCCAAAATGATTTAATCTAACAAAATACATACAAGATCTAAACTAGGAAAGGAAAAAAAATTCTGCTAAATAAAATCAAAACACTAAATAAATGAAGAGATACTTCATGTTCTTGAATAGGAAGACTCAATACTGTCAAGATGTCAAGTCTTTCCAACTTGATTTAAAGTTTATATATAAAAGCAAAAGACCAAGAACAGCCAACACAATATTGAAAGAGAGGAACAAAGTTGGAGGATTGATACTACCTGACTTCAGGACTTACTGTAAAGCTTCAAGATTTACATGTAAGGTAAACATGACAATCTGCTATTGGTGAAAGACTACACAAAGAGCTTAATGGGGCAGAACAAATAGTCCAGAAACAGATCACATAAATACTGTTAACCAATTTGTGACAAAGGAGCAAAAATAACATAATAGAGTAAAAATATTTTTTCCAAAAAATGTTTCTGGAACAACTAGACATGAAAAAAAGAAGAAGAAGAAGGAGAAGAAGAAGAAGAAGAAGAATCTAGCCACAGACCTCATACCCTTAAAAAAAATGAACTCAAAATGAATCACAGACTGAAATGTAAAACTCGAAACTATAAAACTACTAGAAGATAACATAGGAAAAAAATCTATAAAACCTAGAACATGGCAATAATTTTTCAGATACAATACCAAAATATGATTCATGAAAGAGATAATTGATGTCTCACTTAATTAAAAATAAAAACTTCTGCTTCCCAACCATGCTGTCATGTGAGTGTTGGTGGGCATTCACAGAGGGTGTCCCCACTCCGGTTGTTATTATGAGTGGGCCAAGCAGAACCTGAAAGGAACCAAATGGAGCCACCCCCAAAACATGGCAGCAAACAGACACTAGGATTAGGCTCTCCCACAAAATACAGATTTATGGACAGAAAAATCCCTAATTTTGAGAGCCTATCTGAGGAGAACTGGATGCCCTATACAATGTAATCATCCCCGCGGGTGCTTTAGACCTAAAGATAAACCAAAAAGTTGGAGTAAAAAGAAGAGAAAAGATACCGACCCCACACAGAGGAACAAAAGCAAGGAGAGGTGGGCAAACCAGCTTTACGGAGCGCTGCTGAATACAAGGATAGAAACTGCAGCGGGGTCAGAGGGCTCTGGCCAGCCAACAGGGAGCGCAACCCCCACTCCCCCACCCCACAAGCCCCCTCTCTTCCCTGCATGGCAGCTCTGAAGTGCAGGAAAGCTCGAGGGTCACTGCGTTCCATCTGTCACCTGGGGCTAGGTAACATCTTAGCAGGGAGGACAAACTGCCAGCACCCTGCAGGGTCCCCCACAGGTTGCTAGGTGATATATTGGCCTGAGAAACCGGTAAGGCAGTAAAAACTGCTAAGACCACCTCAAACAATCTCCTCCCTATTCCCTAGTCTGTAACCTGACAACAAGCGCTGATGTCAGGGAACTCTAGTCTTCTCTAACCTGACTGAAGGTAACCTGACCTGGGATAGAGGCTCCTGCTGGAACTGTCTCCAACCACACCCTCCTTCACACAGTGTCTGCATCTTGGCGCCCAGGAAGGCAGCAGAAGGGAAAATCCAGCTCGTGGAGACCACGGCCCAGCACCCCTCCCCCATGGCCCCACACCCAACTTCTAGGAGGTTGCACAGAGGCCCCCCAGAATCTAGGGGAGGTGAAACGCTGACCAACAGCTGCCCACAACCTCCACCCCTACACCCCCTCGTGGAGTAGTGGGGTCCAAGCAGCAGAAAAGAAACTTAAGATCAGGAACTCTCAACCCCTCCCCACCAAACATAACCCCAGGGGCAGGGATAACCCCCAGGCAAACACTGAGGGGAAGGAGAAAAATAAAAAGGGGGGGAGAGAGAAAGAACAGAAAGACACCTAGCAACTATAAAATGACAGCAGCGACAGTAGGACAACAGCAACATCTGACACTGGAAAGGGGGGTTGAACACTAGCAGGGGGCCTACCCAGAAACTCCAAAACCTAAAAGCAAAAGGACTACAAAACTCTCCCCAAGTTTACATCTACCCAAAACCTTTTTTATTTATTTTTTTTCTTCTTTAATTTTTTTTTTTTTTTTTTTTTTTTTT
>PVIJ01021044.1:0-19416 GCA_004024925.1 Scalopus aquaticus | reverse complement strand
TTTGTAGTTTTCTTTGTATAAGTCCTTTATGTCTTTTGTTAGATTTATTCCTAGATATTTGAATCTTTTGGTTTCGATTTTGAAGGGGATGGATTTCTTAATTTCTTCTTCTTCAGATTGGGTGTTTGCATATAGGAAGGCTACTGATTTTTGTGCATTGATTTTGTATCCTGCTACTGTACTGAACTGGTCTATTATTCTGAGTAGTTTTTCTATGGATTTTTTAGGGTTTTGTATATATATTATCATATCATCTGCAAATAGAGGCAGTTTAATTTCTTCTTTTCCTATTTGAATCCCTTGAATGTCTTTCTCTTGTCTAATTGCTCTGGCTAGGACTTCCAGTATTATATTGAGGCCACCATTTTTGTTATCTACAGTTCTGCGTTCCTATTCAAGGTCAGAACTGCCTGGTCAATGAGTTATTGGAGCCCAACCTACAAGTTGCCTTTCAAATTAATCAAGAGCAGAAAGCTTAATCACCATGGGAAGGGTATGTATCTCAAGGTATGACTGGAACTGGGAAAGGGAGGGGGAGGGAGTGAGGGGCATTGACTGATGTATAGCAAGGGACCCCAGAAGCTGATTAGTGGAACACCCTGTTGATAAGATTGAAACCCTGGCTGGGGAATCTAGGGTTTGATCTCAAAGACAATACCTAGGCATCTAGCAGATAAGAAGTGCCTGGAAGGCAGACTCACAACCCCTGATACTATAGATGACAGAGCACATTTTTCTAGTTTCCCCCTTCCCTTTCCTTTTAATCCTCCTTCCCCCTACAACTGATGCTGTATGATTACTTTATCATTAAAAAGCCAGGATCTTGCTCACTGGGCAGCAGCCTGCTTTGTGCAGCCTGCTCCACAACTCCCATGTATCAGTGTGGTGTTGGCCAATATAACGTCTCCCACCTAGGAATTCCACTTCCAGGAGTCTACTCTAAAGAAATCATCAGATGTATAGACAAAGATCTATGAACAAAAATATCACACTATTATTTATAATTTTTTAAAAGAAAGCATATAAATGTCAATTAATGGGAGAATGATTGAAATGGAATATTGGTCTATCATTGAAATCACATTTAAAACAAAAGACTCTTGAAAATAACACAATAAAATATTTGCTAAGTAGCACACAAAACTATATTTCTATGCTATAGATAGTATGATAACAACCATATATAAAGAGTGGAAGAAAATATACCACAATGTCAACTATAATCAATTAAGTTGTGGGATATTGAGTGACTGTCTCCTTTTTAAATTTTTCTTATATTTTTCTGAGATTTCTGTAATAAATGCATACTTCTTTGGCAAGTGGGGTGAAATGCACAGAACTGGCTTTAGCGGAAAGAGTTTGTTTTATAAGGGAAACAAAAATACAGATTAATCTGAGAATATACATAAGGTTTAGGCCTATACACCTTGGTATTTATTCAAATACTTATAGAGTGCTTTATGTCCTACAACTCCTATTGTCCTCTCAACAGTACAATAAAAACTGAACAAGGCTTAAATTGAGCAACAACAAAAATATAAAATCTTTACACCCCAAATCAATTTTTCTGTTCAAAACCTAGTTTGTCACATTGTGAAAAATAAGTGGTATGTTCTATTTATTTATTTATTTTACAATAGAAGACTTTCAAGCATTGAGATTATTCTACTTAAAAGAAGAGAGAGCCAACTTGGGACCAAGATTTCTCCAGTTTGACCATATAGGTGAAAGAGAGGTACTTGAGTCATTTGGTCTGTTGCCACTTCAGGCATGAGTATGAATTAGCGCCCTCTTGTGATCACGGAGTGAAATGTTTAAAATATAGTTAGAGCTGAAGTCCACTACAGTATATTTCCCATGGGAGAAAACAAACAGCTATGCTAACTAGAGACTACACTCTTTGAAGTAAAGTCGTCCCAGACTTTAGTACACCTGATGCATTTATGTAGGCAAGTGCTTGACATCCAATAGTTTTATTAACATCTTACAATTTATGAACGACAGTTTGAATTTCTCTTGTACTACTGCCACTGCTTGTTAGGGTTATCTCTGTGGGGGGCATGAGAGCCTCCTATGAGGCAAATACACATGTAAGGGTCAGAATGTCCAAAAGAGAGTCAAGTGTTTCTGAAATGAGAAAAGACATCACTTTTACATATTCTTAATGTAAAGATTCATAAATCATTGCTTAAAAATAAGCATGATAAAAACAACTTATTAATCTAAGAACAAAATGAAATTAGAGATCATTTAAAATAAAGACTACGGCATCTTCAACATAGTAGATAACATACACAGGCCAGAACAAATTTCCCTTTACATTACCATTATCAAAACAATACCATAATCAAAAAAAGAGAATTGCATTTTCTATCATTCTAACCTGGTAATTATTTATTTCCCGTTACTATGGCAATATCATATCTAACTGAAAGGCTGAGATACGCAATTAATTCTAACAAGCCAAAGAGGGAAGATCATATAAAATGAAAAGAATTCTCAAGATACTAGATCCTGTATCTGCGCTTCAACAATATTCCCTAACTTTTCCTGGGGAGCTGCCTGCCAATTCCAGGTTAAAACTTAATTGGCTTCCCCAGTTACAGGGCTCTAAATTTAAGACAGCCATTTATAGTAGTTAACACTAATCACATTTTCTTTTCTGTCAAATAATCTTAACAAAATTATTTTTCTAGTTATTAAATGTTCTCATTTATTTTTGAGCATGGACATTATCATGGAAGTATGTGTGAGTGGAACTGAAAAATCATTTGAGTAAACTTGCTTCTGTACATCAATGAAAGGAAATAAATATTTTCATCTGCTGAGCTCATTAGTGCCGAGAGAGAACTGCAAAATTTCTGAGGCTGTTAATTCCTAATGAACTGGCTTACACCATTGGCCTCAGAGTACGGTCTGAGGGGCTTAGGGAGTACCTAAGATCCTTTCGAAAGGTCCACATAGTCAACTGTATTTTCATAATCATACTACATCATTATTTGCAACAGACTGATACAGAAACAGATATGTGAATCCACTAGTCTTTGCAAAAACATAAAATAAAGCCACTATACTCCCTGAATTTCTTTGTTTTACAAAAGTTATTTCCCGTGAAAATGTCATTTATGCTAGTCCAAAATAGGTTTATTTTGGGCAATATGTAAACATTTGATTTCTCAATTTAAATTTCTAAAATGATAAATGTGAATTTATATTACCCACTTAAACAAATGCTCTTTGAGTCCTCAATTATTTTTAATGAGTATATGTGAGTCCTAGACCTAAATTCTTGAGAATTCAGACTTCTTTATTATTCTTTATTATTAATATTACAACATTAAAAAGTAATTATATTAATGTTGAGCACAGAGGCACCAAAAGATCTTTCTGGTTTTTCACAATCAAAGCAACCTTCTGCTTTGCCGCAGAGTTGAAAGGTATCTTGTCTGACTTTAGGCTATTAAGAATCCAAGTTAAATTTCACTTGAGTGCAAGGCTAATAAGAAATTTTCAATATTCATGCTTTCATTCAATAAAAATTTACTGAGTATCTATCATGTGCAAATACAACTATATTTGCTAAACTGCTAGTTTAGGAAAATAAAATGGTCTCTATAGCCTGAAAAAAGTGACATATTCCACAATTCTAATGGATTGAGACTTCTCTCAGGGATTTTGTTGTTGTTGTTTGTTTTAGTTTTTTGCTCTAGCATTTCTATTTTTCTGTCCCTTCATTTTTAGTTTTTACGTATTGTAATGAGTTTCCTCTTCCTGTCTTGATAAATTGGTTTATACCCCTCCTATAAGGAGTGGGTACAACCCTACATTTCTTTTACCCAGGATCTTTAGCTATCTGTTATTTCACAGATGCCTCTGCACGCGTTCAGAGCACTGGGGCACTTATCCTGATAAGTAACAGGTAGGAAGGAATCAAGGCAACAGGACACAGAAAGTTTTCCTCCAGTGAGTTTCAAGGGTAGGTATTTCCTACAGTGCTGCAGAGACCCAAACTGTGTGGTGAGGATGCCTAGTGATCCCCTTTCGTAGACCAACTAATTCCTTGGCCAAAAAGTCTCAAAGAGTCTTGTGCTAGCCTCAGCCTCTTTGCTGTGCTTAAGCAATAGATGTAGCTCTGGCAGAAGACTATAGTTACAACAGGGCCACAAGCCCAAATAATTCTTTGTTTTTCAAGATCGTTACCCTTGGGCACTTGCTACTGCTGTTAAGATTCAGGTGCTTCCACCTCTGGTTAGCGAAAGCATCCAGTGTTGTCTCAGTTTGACCCAAGGTAGGGGTAAGGTAGGTGTTTTGAATATCACAATCTCAGGCTGTGAATACTCGCCTCTACTATGAGGAGCCACACAGGCGACCTGATCTTGCTCTCCCCTCCATTTTAGGCCCCCATTGCTCTAGTTTGGGAGCGTCAGGCTCAAGTCAGTAATTGCCATAGGCACTCTTAGAGCTCTCCAGCAGCACACCCTCTGTCCTGCACACAGACTCTGCACCCCCTTTCTCCAGAGTAGCAACAGGTTTTTGTCTCTAAGTGGAGAGCCTTGAGTGACAACAGCAGAGGGGCTCTGCCCAGCAGCTACCCTCCCTCTCATGAACTGTGCTGTCCTGGTATCACTACAAACTCACTTTAGTATTCCCCACCCCTTTCTGCTCTGCTCCTGATATGTGATAGTCCTCCATCTGTCTTTCAGGGGTTGCTGTCTTTGTTTGTTGTAATTTGTGAGTATGTGAAGAAGGCTAGCCCAGAGTCTTCCCTCTGCTGCCATCTTGCCAGACTGCAAGTTAAGATTAATTTTATCGTTAGAATGTGCATTTTAAAGCATGGCATTTTTTTTCAGCATGGGATACTTTGAAGCCAGCACAGAGACTCTAAAGGAGGTTCACAATCCAAAACAATGAAAATAGTTACTATTCGTTGAGTATTTGTGGACTCCAGAATTTGGGGTGCTAAGAACTTTCATAGTTTATCACATTAGTCCTCATTACAAACCTATGAGGTAAATTCTCTTATGCCTGTTTTACACGTCAGAAATTATATGCTAAAGAGTCTGTTGTTAAATATTCAGGAGTTTTGTAAGTCACACCCATCATCGTTGGAATCGCCAGAGTAGTTACACCCTAGAAACTGGTAAAAGCTGCCAATCAGGGCTGCTACTCTTCCCCTGCCCTCACTTATGCTCCAGAGCTGCTTTATCAGCATACCACAACATGGGGAAATCGAGACTCAGAGAGATCAAGGCATTTGTTCAGACCACAGGGTTAGTATAAGGAAAATGATGCACTCGGGCTATTTTGCCTCCCTCAGCTGCCTTTATGGCTGCCACCTGCACTTTGTTTCCTCCCAGACTTCATTACCCACACATGATATCATGTTGTTGCAAAAAGCACTTGGGAGCTCAAGCACAGGGCACACACACCTATGATTACGGATACCCATGCCACGAAGTCAGAGAGCATTGGGCATGTGCAAATATAAATACAGACACCTGGGCGGAGAGATTGAGCGAAAGAAGCCAGAGAGAGGGTGCGGAGATCACCGGGTGGCTGGGGGCTAGGGTGGGGATACTGGGAGGCTTGTTTGCTGCCTGCCTCTTGCCCCTGGTCTGCCTATGGTCTGCCTGCTTCAGCATTAAGGCCAGTCAAAGCTATCCAGGGCTGCAAGACTCTTTCCATCTGCACAAATCAACAATGAACCTGCCCAGTCTGGGATGCTTGCTGCAACAGCTCTGAAGTGATGGATCCAGGTGCCTGGGATGGTCCAACACATGCTTTCACACACCCACCATGCCCTTCATGCAGAGCATATGTCAGTGCTTTGCAGCATGACGAAAAGTGCCTGACTCAAGTGCCGTGGCTGAGCCAGAGTCCCATGCTCTCTGCATTTTTCAATAGTGCTTCTCCAGCACATTATACTCAGCAGACACGTCCTTCTTTGATCACTCAGGAAGACCCGATGTCAAGCATCTGATATGAGCTGGCAGGCCCCCCAGCACCCGTTGCTCAGTGGGAGAAGGGTGGTAGGCGTTAACATCTTTCCTGCATTGTTGCCCTTTTCATCCAAGCTTTGTTTGCTGAGAAAGAGAGCAGCATCTGCTCTCCGGGTGCTCAGATGATTATATAAGACCCCATGGCTTAACATCAAAGAAGAGTGAATCTTAAAACCTTTTCTGTGTTTGTGTGTGTGATGGTGTTCAAGGTCCCTCATTTTTAAAAAGTAAACACATTGAAAGAGCTACAGAAACAACGGGAATTTTTAATAAAGGAAAAAATAAATAATTCTCAGTCTTAAAAAAATCTACACCTAGATTGTATTTTCCACATTAAGATAATGGTGGGAGATCTCATGAGATAAGCGACATCCTCACACTTACATAGCAGAGAATGAAAATTGATAGAGAGGATGAGAGAGTAGGGCTCCTGCTTGTCTGGCCTCTGATATGTAGTTAGTTACATCCTAGTTTGGCAATGGATTAATCCTGAGTTCTAAAGAAATGTTTCGTATTAAGGACTCTAAACCTCTAAATGGAAACTAAGCAATTCAATTCATAATATGAGAGTTAGTAAATGCCCAGATGTTAGAAACAGAACAATGGTATCTTCAATAGTATTATCAGACACAAGTTCTCACACATGAACAACAGTACCTACAGGCATTTATTTTATTTGTAAACTGTGTTCTGCCCAACTGTTTTATTTTAAACTGGCCAACACTTTCCCCCCAAATATGTTTATCTATAATCTGCAAATCTGGGCATTGGTGAGACATGAATGTTGATTTGGTTGTGATGAATTAGAGTTACAGACACTAAGCTATGTCACGCATTCGTATGTTTGGTACTGGAAAGAAATTTCCATTTTATAACAGATGACTGGGAAAGATTTAATTTGTGTATGTATAAGTTGGGTTATGCACCTAACGTGAGACTTCAGACTAACATTTAACGAAAATGATAACGGAATTGAGAGAAATAACCGCTGTGTCCCTCAGGAAATGGCATCCATGCCTATGTCAACTGAGCACAGAAGGCAGCAGAGAGGAGGGGGAGTGAGAACAAGAGGACTGACACAGACAGTGTCAGAGTGAGAAGCCCTGGTAATCACTTCCCTTCCAGACGCGACCAAACAACTCCAGAACTTGAGGCTGAGCTCACTTACATTAATCAGCCCTTTGTGTAGAGTGCCCCATGTCAGTTGGGAAGGAAGAGATCGCAAGTTTTCCACTTGGTTTTATTAAATGTTTTCATCCTGTGAAGATGACCAGAGTCTTGGTGTCTTGCCTGCAATTGTTCTGCCTTCTGAATAGTTTCACTGATAAAGCAGAGTGAAACGTCAGAAAAACTGAATCTGCTACAGATTCTTTACTTATCCATTCACTGAGATTTCAGTTGTCCCATTTTCAAGTCTTTCATGGAGTTCTTTTTTTTTTTAAAGATTTATTTATTTATGCATACAAGCTGGGGTACAGGCCAGAGGCGTGGGGCGGCGAGAGGGTTCACCAGAGACAGAGTGGGGAGCAGAGCAGGCAGATCAGAAATACACTGCTGAGGGGAGCAGCGGACGAGGCAGGAGAGGTCTGCCGCACCATGTGGGATTCTCCCTGGCCTGGTGTCCAACTCGCATCGCGCGCTGCCGACAGCTCCACAGTGCAGCGCTCAACCACTGCGCCACCAGGGAGACCCCTTTCATGGAGTTCTTTATAGCATTTCCTATTATAAATGAGCAACCACCTAAGTATTCAAAATAGAAAAAAAAAAACACTATAGACCAAAAGAAATTTGCAATTCACAATTCCTAAGAAAATGTAACACTTTGATTCTCTTTTTGATTCTCATCCATTATTTGTTTTTCTCAAGTGTAGACCTGAGGCAGATGTTGTAATGCTAAGTGGTGCCAAGTTAGTCAGAGATAAGTGACTGGAAGCAGAGAGTCATATGTTGAATGGCTTTTGCTTCTGAGCTCTTGAGTGAAACTAAAGAGCATATGCTAGGTGCAAAGGGTCTACTAAATGGAGGAATACAAGTTTCATACAGTTATGCAGAAGAAATAAATAATGAAATATTCCTAAATAAGCTCCAAAGCACCCCAACAAACCTCACATTTTCCCTGCTTCTCTAGCCACCTGGCTTTTGTCTCTTGTGCCTCCAAGAGTCATTTGTCACTTCTTCATCAAGCATCAGCTGACACACACCCACTGCTCTCTTTGGTGATACACAGACTGCTTTCCAGTTCCTCCTTTCCCTTTCAATGTGAGCTTAACAATATCGGACAAATCTACTGCAACTTTACTTATGTCATGTTGGGCATCAGAAAATGATAAAATCAGATATCCTATTTTGCCTTAAGTAAATTATAACTTTCTAAATTAAAATTCTTTTTTTTTTAAAGATTTATTTTTTTTTTTAATTTTTACATACAAGCTGGGGTACAGGCCAGAGGCGTGGGGCGGCGAGAGGGTTCACCAGAGACAAAGCGGGGAGCAGAACAGGCAGATCAGAAATACAATGCTGAGGGGAGCAGCGAGTGAGACAGGAGAGGTCTGCCGCACCATGTGGGATTCTCCCTGGCCGGGCGTCGAACTTGTGTCACCGCTGCCGACAGCTCCACAGCACAGCGCTTAACCACTGCGCCACCAGGGAGGCCCTAAATTAAAATTCTTCTGCTGGGGCCTCCCTGGTGGCGCAGCGGTTGAGCACTGCACTGTGGAGCTGTCCGCAGCGCGCTATGTGAGTTCGAAGCCCAGCCGGGGAGAATCCCCCATGGTGTGGCAGACCTCTCCTGCCTCTCCCGCTGCTCCCCTCAACAGTGTATTTCTGATCTGCCTGTTCTGCTCCCCACTATGTTACTGGTGAGCCCTCTCGCCGCCCCACGCCTCTGGCCTGTGCCCCAGCTTGTATGTATAAATAAATAAATCTTTAAAAAAAAAAATTCTTCTGCTGATCTTTCAAAGTAACCATGACAATGATGAGCCTAAGCTGTACATAATCTGGTCAGTAAATGACATTTTGTCAGGGAGCAACGTTAGGGAATGAGGTGATTATTTGAGATATACACATTTTTGTACAAATGAGGACATTTTAAAATAGTATATTCAAAATAACATAGAGCCTTATGAAATGTCTACATGGTACCCAAGGTAGTGGCAATGTCCATTTTAAGGTAGACATCTAAGAATAAGAGAAATAGAGAAGCAAATATAGATAGTCTAGATAGGGTGACAACTATTAGCAACTATCAGCTTCTAGAAGGCAGGGCACAAGCATTCTGGCTTGCCTGGGATCCCCAGTGCCTACCTAGTGCCTTGTACACAAAAGGACTCAACTACCTTTACAAAAGACTGAACTAAATTGTCCTTCAAAGACAGTAAGATTGTAAGATAAAGTGCATGGATTCTGACTCAGAATTTCCTGGATTTGAATGCTACTTTGTCATTACTTCAAATAAATCTCTCACAACTTCAGTTTCCTTCTCTTTTAAAAATGAAGATGATAAACGTAATCATATGTCTGTGAAGAATGCTGAATGAGGAAGCTTGTGAAAGTGTTAGCACATAATTGTTGATGAAAACTAATTGTTTCAAATTATTATTTATACAATTATATATAATGTCAGGTATTATATGCACTTTGAATCTATCCTAATAATCTCTCTCAGAGACTTGGCTCAGCAAATTACTCCTCAACTACACACAGAAGAGAAGAATTTCAAATGCTATCATGCTTTCTGTTTTTACTCCATGCATTTTAGAGTCAAAAAGTTTACTTATTGGTCCTCCCTGGTAGCACAGCGATTGGCCGCTGCACTGTGGAGCTGTCGGCAGCAGTGACGCAAGTTCGATGCCCAGCAGGGGAGATTCCCACATGGCGTGGAAGGCCTCTCCTGCTTCATCCGCTGCTCCACTCAGCAGTGTATTTCCGTAGATCTGCCTGTTCCCCGCTTTGTCTCTGGTGAACCCTCTTGCCGCCCCCACGCCTCTGGCCTGTACCCCAGCTTGTATGCATAAATAAATCTTTTTTTAAAAAAGTTTACTTATTGACTCTATTTTTACATCTATGTATATATGTACAAATTTATTTCATTTATTTTTCATATAGCTCAGGTATGGTAAATTATATCTATTTCTAGATACTAGTATTGTTTCCTCTCCTCAGATATGACAGACTGGAACTTAGGTGGAAAACTGTTGTAGAACAATTGTGTGTATTAGGAAGCTCTGGCTGGGGCTCCACAGACAGAAATTTAGCTACTGAAATGTCAAAAGTCTCTTGTTACAGGAAAGTCTCACAAATCCTAAACCCAAAGGACAGCATTTGGTATAGAGCATTTAAAAGAGCCAGGTACTCCACTCCCAAACACAGCCTTAATAAAAGAGTTATCAGGCTGTCTCAGTCTCCCCACTTGGAATTCCCCATCCTGTTCAGAGTGGTTTACTGTATCCATTCCAGGACTGAGGATGTTAGGAGACAGTGAACATTCATGACATTTGCCATGCTGCACCATTCCACACTTTATTTAGATCAGTTCAATAAGTCTACGAATGTCCTCATTTTTTGACTGAGGAGATGGAAGCATAGAGTAAGTGATTTACCCAGAATCATGCAACAAGTAAATAGAGAAGGTGAAAACCGAACCCAGTATCTGCCTCTGAAGTTCATGCTAAACTACCTCTCCAGGGTATTTATGACAAGTCAGTCAGCAATCAGAAGTTCTAGAAACTTAAAGTTCTACCAAATTGATTCAGATTTTACTACAGTCTCTTGCTGAAGTCTTTCACTTTTTGTCACTAACAAATAGCCACAATATAAGAGAAAAATGATTCATCTTTAAATGATATAAACATACATTTTAAAAGCCAGTACCAACATTTCACAACTCTATATAACTTTATACAAACCTATAGAGATCTTTTAGATTTCTTGGTAAATATTCCTAAGGAATAATGGGTTATAGAAAAAAACTATTTTTTACATGCTTCTATCAAAGTTCCCATCTAAAATTCAAGCTATTTTAGATGCTTAGGTGAACCTACTTTGAAAATTCTAATATATATTAAACACCACTCTGAAACTTTACACTTTGATGTTCTCTTCTGTTTAATTCTTGTGACTTGTATAGTTCTAGCTTCACTAACCTCTGAAAACTGAATGTGACAAAGGTATTTCTATTCCAGATGCAGAGTGGCCAAAAAGGAAGTTCAATTCAAGAAATGCTGTATTTTTGAAATATTGAAACCAAAATATTCACATGAGCAACTGGGATCACTCTTTCTTCTGAAAAAAAAAAAGTTCATTTTAACTAGAAATATGTCTGGAAAAGATGGAAGAAAAAATGACGACACACTGGAGGCACAGGCAGATCATAAATCATGTCAGGTTCCCAAGTCATGAGAAGACACACAGCCAGGAGAACAAGTGCTCCATGCAACATTTCCTATCCACTTAGAAAATGCTCCACGGGCAGAAGTGGGAGAAAGGAAGGTCTTCATTCATCTTTCCTTTTTTAGCTTTCACTTTCACGTTAAGAGTTATGAAAAAATGCCTGGACTTGAAGTAAGATATTTGCTAGCAGAAAATATTAAAAATACGTGTGCTAAGAAAGATGGGTTTTGCTGTCTCATCCATAGCTGCTGACATCTTAAGCTTCCATCACTTCTGCTGAAATCCTAAATCATCAACAGGGGTCTTTCTGACATTTGCCAGATACTGAAATTTTCCAGTAAGAAATTAAAAGTTTCACTTAAAGGTGCTTTAAAATGGCCTCTGCAATGCTAGTGATTAGACAGCAGCTGGATCAGATGGCAGTTAGGCAGTAACTAGTTAACAAGGCCTGGATGCACTTACACAAAGGAACAGTCATTCTTTCAACCTCAAGTTTTATCAATGAACTGACTAGATTCCAGGCACTGTCCCCTCTGAGTGCCCCCCACCACCACCCCATTGCCTAGTAAAGGAACACCCCCTGAAGGTTTAATCACAATTTCCCATCCACAATGGAAGGGGCAGAATCTTTCACATCAAAAGGCAGCCCAGCAGTGCATCAAAAGAACATCATCATTTGCACTGCCCCATATATGTTCTTTCCAGCTTCACAAGGCAAAGGACCAGTGCTTGTTTGTGTTCTGGGAAAACCTAATGCCCTCAGCACTCCAGCTCACACCTGTCCAGAAGGACGGTGTACTCATGACAGTCACCAAATAAACTCAGAGTACTTGGAGTAATCCTTTCTTCTGCCAGAAAGATATTCTGGTGTGAACTGAAGTATAGGCATCAATGAACAACCTGGAGATTTCCAACACTGATGCAAAAAGGATACGCAATAGTGGGCCTGGAAACAGAGACTACATTCAGTCTGTCTAGATACTCCTGACATTCCTGTAAAGCAACTCATATAAACCTCCCAAGGGGCGCAGCACTGCTGTCCCCACAGGCAGAGCACAGCTAGCTGGGTTAAGCTGGCACAGCTTTGATCCTCACGTCATTACCCTTCGTGATTACTGCTGCATTGGCAAATGAACTTCCATAATTATAAAATGCCTGCACATATGCTTACTTAGTCTCATTCTATGCTACTTTTTTCTGATTTTTATTACTTTAGCCCACCCTCTAGCAGAACTGGGTGTCTGCACTTGAGTTCGGGTCTGAAATTTCTAGTTGAACAAGATAACAAGGACGGTAACTAAGTCAGGCAAGAATGTACGAAAGAAAGTGAGGGATTGGGGCTGTTCTACTGAACTTGAGGTCTCACATAGCCCCACTGTCCTCTCATCCTCTCTAATCTAATTACCCTAGCCATTTTCCTTGGGTCTCCAGTAAAGTGGTTGGGTGGCAAAAGTCCTTGGGACATCTTTTGTCCATAATTATTGATTATCAAGCATCAAAATGCTCCTCAAGGCCCAAAGAAGCAATAGAGAATTTGAAGCCAGATCCAATACAATTGAGAGTATAACCGTATACTCAAGAAAGTTTCACAAGGCTCTAACCAGTTTCAAATACCTTTTGTATGTCGGCTGCTGTGTGTGGTAACCTTAGGTTGGGAAAGTCCTCATTCCAAAATGCAGTCCATTTCTCAGACCACTTGTCAGACTATTCACTGGGTAAAGGGTTCTAAATTTAGCCTTGGAAATAAGTTCTCCAGTTGGGTGGTAAGGCAGGCAGAATAAGTATTTCAAAATGCAGTTTAAGTATAATTTTCTTCTAATTCCTAAAATGTACTTTTTCTGGCAATGACAATTTAAAAATCATTTAAAAACCAGAAGGTAAAAGTCATGAGCTATAAAATAGCACAGGGATTCTACAATAGATTAAGTGGCATAAATGTCAAGTTCCAATGTTAGTCAACTTAATGTTAAAAAAATATTATCAGTTATAAGAAAGAATTTTCTCATGATAAATTTAAAAAATAAAATATTAGCCCCTGGGTTCTTGGAGTAGTCTAGGAATGGACTGTGAAGTTAATATAATATTAAGGCTAATGGACAATTCAAAGTAAATTATAGATGAGTTAATATTTTCAAAGAATTACAAGATAATAAAATATACTTAACATTCCAAATTTTATGCTGCATATATATTAATACTCAATGAAGAAGAAAACCTTGGGATCATCACTATAGTCCTTGCATATTTAACCATTTGCATAGATGAGAAGACTGAGACAAAGAAAGCCAGCCTGTGACATCTGAATACAAAGACTGGGTCAGGAGCCATCAGATAGACAGAAGCTTGGACCTACCTGCCATATTCATCTCCCATCACCTCTCATATCCTCCCCTAATTATTCACATGTGCTCTATTAAATATGCAGATCTAACCTAAGCAACTTTATCTTGGTATCTCCCTTAAAAAGCCTTGTCTTCGTGGTGACCATGTTCACCATGGACAGATCATCAACAACTCTCACTGAACCACTTTCAAATTCTATGACCAAGTAAAAAACCATTATAGCCTATAAAGATTACTAGAAGGTATCAAGTTGTTTTAACACAACACAAATACGTTTTTATTCTCTTGAATTGTTGAGGTCTTCTTCATAATTGCTTATAAATTTAAGGCTATACTTTGATTCTGTAGGGCCAATGATCGTTTTCATGCACAGATGGCAAGGAGACATACAAGAACATACACCCTAGGTGAGTTCCAGCATCTCAATCAGTTTACTGTCATTTGCAAATAACCCCAGTTCTAACAATAAATTACCTGCTTTATGCCCACCATGAGAATGGCAAGTTACCCACTTACTCAGACTTTACATGGGGGCTACTCAGTGATGACCATACATTGGTCATCCCAGGCCACTTGTGGACTCTGAAACATTGGCAGACAAAACAGATTCAAATGCAATTACAACTGCCTGCCTCCTAGGCCTACTCTACTAGCCTCTGGCTTATCCTTAAATGGAAAACAGCAAAAATTTACATATTTGATGAGACTTTCTTGACACTTAAAGGACATTCATACATTTTGCTTAATGGATTTGTAAAAAGGAGTTTCAGAGTTACTCTAGATTACTATTTGCCACTGGAAATACCTATTTCTCTCATAATGAACTAAACAAGAATAATGCAAATATGTTTTTATGTATATGTACATGAATGTAAATATACAGACGTATGTATATAAATAAATATACGTAAAGAAAAAGACAGTCAATAAAAATTAAGGCATAGGTCTTACAGTAATAAAATAGCTAATGGCAAGGTTGTCATGCAACAACTAAAAAGAAAATTTCAGCATATTTCCAAAAAGTAAAAGTGAAAATATTTCCTTTTGTCTTTGAATTTTAAAATAGAAAGGATTTTTAGTTTATTCTATTTTCTGTCTAATGCAGCCCAAATTGATGAGAGGAAGGTATACTAGTAAAAGATGTAAAATAGCATTTCTGCTAACAGTTAAAAAAGGAGAATAACTAATTAATTAATTAATTAAAATACAAATAAGTAATAACAACCACTCTCTGCTATGGCTTAGTAGAGTTCTACTCCAAAACAAAAAAATGCTTGATGCACAGCTTAGGAACATTGTCCAGCAGAGCCCAGTGAAAGTGGGGTACAGTGGGGTTCAAATGTATCCCCTTCCTGCCTATTTCTCTCCACCTCAAGCAGTAAAGCTAAAATTATATCTGTGTGAAGGCTCTGAGTAAGATTTTAGTTGAAATAATGTTTCCCTTGAAAACCAGAAAGTAGATGGTCTCGATAAGTTCAATACAAATCGTCAAAAGTTTTGCCCAAATTGGCTTCTCCTTCAGTTCTACTAGGCTAACGATTATAACCACAGGAACATTATTGACAGATAAAATAGGATTTTCTCTATTTCTAAGTATGATTAAATCAAAGACCAAATCAATTTTCTCCTGGTAAAGTTTTTGATTTGTCTTTTGGGGAATTTCTTTCTCTTCTTTGTAATTACAAAGAGCCAGCCTCAAGTTTGATGAACACCTCAGGGAAAACAGGTATTGACAGGGGCTGAAGAGGTTTCCTCCAGTGTGGAGCATCAAAGGCAGCCAAATGGATTTGAAAATACTGACCAAGGCAAGAAAAATAGAAGGGAATTAATCAACCCAAGTTAGCATCCCGTGATTTTTTTTAATCTGCTAAATTATTTTATCCCATAGACCTGTATTTCACTAGCATTTCCTGAAAGAAGTGAATCTATCCTTCAATGTTTAGAGAGAAATGAGCTGTGGGAAAGGGAACAGATTTGCAAAATGTAGAGGAAAAGAACAGCAGCCTACTTCATTCCACGTCTCCAAGAAAGAGTTGATTGTGCATTGCAATTAAAAACAAACCTAAAGTATCAACTTGGTCAACATCCACCATCTTCCCACCTGAAAGGACTTAGACACACCATCTCTTTCTTCTCACCAGCACTACACACACACACACACACACACACACACACACACACACACACAGAGTTTGAGCTAAGGATTCAATCCATCCATTGGAATGCAGATCACACCACAGAAGTTATTGTTCTGTTGAAAAAAAAAAAATGAGAGATTCATTCATTAAAGCTGCAGCAGATGGCTGCTCTGCAGAAGGGCACAGCATGAGGCGGCCACCGGCTGGCAGCGAGGCACAGGCAATGTTCACTCCCAGCTGCACTTTGAGGTTCCTTTCAGAAGCTCTGCATTCCACAGCAGACACTTCGCAGGGAATTCCCAAGACTTAGTGGACAACTTTAGGCACAGTCCATTGGCAATCAAGATGGCATCCCTTCCCATCTCCCTTGCCCTTGTCTCCCACCAGCCCTACTTGCACCCCGTCAGTCATTCTTTGGCAAGGGTTAGGCTTCTGGCAAAAAGAACATTAGTGAGGGTCCTTAAACACTGTCCTAGGTTTGAACAGAGGCCTTTTCTCAGCCTCTTATTCCTAGCCTATTCCTTGACCTGCCCAGCACCAAGAAGAAAGCTTGTTAATTGGTCTTTCAAAAATACCAGAAATTTAAAAGAAAGAAAAATTAGATCATCCTTCAACTTCAGAAATATTTTCTTTTACATTTTTCTTTTTTGTGTTTTGTCTGCATTCGAAAGAGTATTTTATACATAATCCTAATCTCCCCATATCATTTAATTTTACTAAATTCACTAAACTTCATTTTGTTTATTTTTCTGTGTAAAATAAAATCACATTGCTGATGTTTTACTAATTGGTTTTTCCCCATCTTTACAACAGTTTTATGTCCATATTTTATCAGGACATGTAACTTACATTTTTCAATCTCAAATCCAGTGGAAAACTCTACTCCTTCTGGTATGACTTTCTCTTTTTTGTTGCTTTTGTTACTGAGAAGTGATAGATTGAGCCTTTCCTTCTATGGACTGGATTTTACCTCTAAATCTTTAAATGTTTTCAACATTAATTCAAAGATCCCTCAGTTCATTCTGGAAAGATTCTGGATTCTGCAAAAACCCTATAAAACATCTTTCTTCATAGATCACATTCATACTATTGAAATAAGTTCCTTATGAAGAGAAATGTTCCTGTTCAAGTCTAAGAATAGAACATCTAGACATAAGTGAATAAGAAAATAATTCATTCAGTTGTGCATGCCTGTGATTTTTATTCTAGTCTGGACATATTTAAGAATGTATTCTTTGATGATATGCTAAAGAATATGAAAAAAAATCTTTTCATTTCTTAGGAATGACTTAGACTATTTAAAGTCCCTTATTTATCAACACTGATGTCGCAACACCTGCTTCCTTTAATGCTTTAATTGCAATTTATGGAATTATAATTCCAACACTACACATTTTTATATTTAAGAGTTTTATTATGTTTGTTGCTAATACTTAGTGTTCATTTAAATTTTAGAAATTATTTCAGATGACTTCACTATTTCCACCATCTTAGTTTTATTATGTAAATCCTCTATTTTACTTGAAAATATGGTTATTTGTACCAAAACCATTTAAAATCAGTCACACACATCAGTCTTTGGGTCACTCCACAAGAGAATAAGCCCCCTTGAAAGGAGAGACTTTTGTATATCAACGGTCTTATGTGGCATCTAATACAGAACACTAAATAAATGGCGCTCAATAAATTATTTTTGAGAAAGATGAGCAAAACCACTAGTCTGTAATATTAAGAGTGAAAGAGGCAGCAGAACTCAGTAACCAAGAGATCTGCCTTAAATTTCAGCTGAGAAAGGTTCAAACCACATGCAATGGCAGTATGTGCTCTGGGATATTAACCTCACCAAGCACCACAAACCTACAAGTCAGTAGAGTTTAGATGAATTGCCAGTTCAGCTATACCCCAGGTAGACTGTATGACCTCCACTTATTATATTGCAAGTTAGGGTCAAAAGTCCTTGCCAGGAAAAAATGTAAAAATGCTTAATTACTTTCCTGTCAGCTTATTAAACAAACCCTGGCCAGACGCAACCACAGAAGGGAAGAAAATGGAGAGTATGGAATCAAGATATGGTTGGAGGGCTGTGAATGGAAGTCTGTAATACTGAAGTAAAAGCTATACCAAGAGAGTTGCTCAAAAAAATGTGAGACTCCACCCCAAGGAGACCAACTCGAGATCTACTAATGAGGACACATTTCATTCCACAGGACAATAAAGAGGACTCATTATCAAGTAAAAGGACTCCAATTATCCCCTAGAGACAGACATATGCTACTGAAGGTGAACAAATAGAAATTGCCTGTAGCTAACCAGGAAGTGCACCATCCCCCTGGACACATCCACCCATATGACCATTCCCAACTCATTCAATCGAAACCTACAGTGGTAAGTCAGGAAGCCAAAAGCCTCAGAGACACAGTGCCCAGATGATATTTACAAATGTTGCCCAACCTGAAGTTGATAATTACATGAGTGAAGTGGGCATAAAAGTAAGAACAGCAGGTTTCATAGATAAGGTTAAAGGATAGGAGCTTTATTTTCAACCATGGTTCACGATGCCAGAACTGGGGGCTCCAAGAAGCAGTCACATGGCATCTTACATAAATCAAGCTTTCAAGAAGTGTGCCAACCTACGAAAAGACTTTAAATTCAAATTGGTGGAAAGAGGAGAAAAAGATAATCAGAAAAAATTAAAACCCTTGTCAAACCTGATATGAGAGAGGCCAGCAAGTATGACATGGAGTGTGGGGCGCGGTGACAAGATGGCGCCCGAGGACAAGATGGCGCCGGAGGAAAGAGGAGCTAGGTCCGCCATTACAAGATGGCGCCCGAGGAATGAGGGGGCGGAGCTTTGAGAGTGGGTAAACAGGATAGCCATAGCCCGTGATGTTCACGTGTACAGTGGCTTTGGAGCTCGTGCGCGCGTGATCAGTAAGACCATTGGTCAGGCCCAGTTTGACCTTTACCCTGATTGGAGCAGCCCAATAGCACAGTATGAGGATTGGTGGAAACATTGTATATAAGCAGAACAATAAAGAGGTTGGGGGGACCAGACCATTTTGAAGATCACCTCCGAGTCGCGTCTTTCTTCCTGCTGGACAGGGGACCGCGCGCGACAGCTGGTGCCGAAACCCGGGACGCCGGGATAAGCGGAGTGACGATCAGGTAAGGTTGTGCACACGATTCTGCCAAAGAGCAGGTTTCACTAAAAGTTCCGCTGTGACGGACGATTCTGCTTACGAGCAGGCTGCCGTAAGGGCAGGTTTGAAAGTTCCGCTGTGACGGACGATTCTGCTTACGAGCAGGCTGCCGTAAGGGCAGGTTTGAAAGCTCCGCTGTGACGGACGATTCTGCGCAGGTTTCACTAAAAGCTCCGCTGTGACGGACAATTCTGCCTCAGAGCAGGTTTCACTGAAAGTTCCGCTGTGACGGACGAGCCAAGGGAAACATAGTATCAAAGTTAGTCTGCCTAAGAGCAGGGAAACATAGTATCAAAGTTAGTCTGGCTAAGAGCAGGCATGGGGACCTTAGCCTCAAAACTGAAAGTA
>PVIJ01021043.1:0-19419 GCA_004024925.1 Scalopus aquaticus | reverse complement strand
TGTGTCTTTTTAAACTAAACCTACTCTCATCCATGAGATGTTTCTCCATGTTGATGATGTCACCCCTTCAGTACACATCTCATTGATAGTTTCATGTATCAGCTCATTTCTTATTGACAGTGAGCTCTATTATGGGTAGCATGCAATATGTTTCCAAATTTGGGGCATACTCATCTGTCAGTGTTTTGTCTTTCCCTTTAGGGTTCAGGAAACACAGAGATGTGATATGCTTATCTTAGTGTTTACATTGTAATCTCTGTGGAGTAGTTTTTCCTCCAATTCCTTCCCTGGTGACCTGCTGTGTTCTTTTTGCCCATATGTAAAACCTCTCAGTTGCTACTTAAAACATGTCATAAATGTACTCTCAGCTATCACATTGCATCATAACTGTCCATGTGACTTTGATCACAGAGTGTTTTCTGTGCTTATGGTTGTTACTTCATCATGGTTTTAAGAATATATCAATGAATGGAGCTGGATAACTGCTGGAATTTTGCAACAGCGTTTCATTACCCTTTATCACTGATTTCTAAGCAATTAGTAGATTTGTTAGAAAACACGAGGTTTACATGGTTTCTTTTAAAGTAGGATTCCTGACAAAGAGAAGAAAGGCCAAAGTGATTCATCTGAACCTGCGGGTCTAACCAGTACGAAGCCTGTTGTATTACCAGTGATTGAGGATGGCGGGAATCATGAACCAGATGAGAATGTCACAAGGTTAAATTCAACTCTCCCTTCGAGGTTAAAGGAAAATTCACTGTGACTGTTTTTCTGAAATCAAACAGAAAATTGTAGTTGTCAGGCCAAGGCAAAAATATGTCACCATTATATGACAAATACTGATAAAACTTCAATGATGTGGACCAATGAGCTTTTGGGCAGATCATAGGAGAAACATTGTTTTCAAAGCCTGTATATGTTTGGGGGGACATGTTCCTCCCCATCATATGCTAATTACTGTCCAACACCAACCATCAATGCCTCCATGGTGCTTTACTGTAGGGCTCGGTGCTCTCCCTCTTTTAATTACCCTCCTTCTAGAAGACTCAATTCTGGAGACACAGTTCTGTAGTCCTATATGCTGCTTTTGTTTTGGTTTAGTTTTGAGTTCCTTGTTAATGACTCTAGGGAGGAGATATATTGCAAGAAATACATTCATTCAATTTATAACAAATACTGAGTACTATTTTTCAAAGAAGTCAACATTATTACATGAAATACAAACAAAAACAAAACAAGGGCAAAGAAGTGTACAGATGTAATCACTAGTCTTTTGTCTCAGCATCAATAGTTTTCCACAGTGTACTCAACCTTTTCACTGGAGCATCTATAGGTTTCAAAAGTTTTGGGTGCTCTCATCTGTCAGTGTTTTGTTCTTTCCCTTTCAAGTTTAGGAAACACATAGCTATGATGTGTCCTACTCTACTGTTCACGTTGTAATCTCTATGTGGACTGGTCCCTTCCGAACTCCTTGCCTGGAGACCTGCTGTATTTTTGTGACCACCTCTGTAAACCTCCCAAGTGCCCCCTTGCGGGTTGCCGTAAATGATCTCTTCACTATGACATGGTATCAAATGTACTTGTGACTTTGAAGCAAGGGCTATTTTCCTTTTTCATAGTTGTTACTTCATCAAGATTTTAAGAGTGTATCAATGAGTGAAGAGGGATGTGTTGGAGTTTTGTAACAATTATTTTAATACACTTTTAAGTTGATTTCTTAGAAGCCATGAGGCTTACATGGTTTCTTCTTTTAAAATAGAGTTCCTGACAGACAGAAAAAAATCCAAAGTGATTCAACGGAATCTGCGCGTCTAGCCGTTATGAAGACTGTTGTATATCCAGTGAATGTCAATGGTGGGAAACGTGAACCATATGAGAAAGTCACAAGGTAAAAATCCACTCTCCCTTCAAGGTTAAGGAAAAGTAGCTGTGATTGCTTATCTGCATTCAAGCAGCTTTTGTACTTTTGAGGCCAGGGAGAACAAAATCTCACCATATCAAGCAAATACTGCTGCAGGTTGAACGATGTGGACCAATGAGTTTTTGGTCACTTACAGAAGAAACATTGTTTTCAAGCTTTGTTTGTTTGGGGGGATGTGTTCCCTTCTCATCATATGAATCTTACTGCCTGACACCACCCACCAATGCATCCATAGTGCTATACTGCTGTCCTTGTTCTCCTCCCTGTTTTGCTCTAAACCAACAGTGCCTTGTGTTCCTCCTCTGGTACTCAGTTCTGTAGTCCTATATCCTGGTTTAGTTTTGGTTAAATTATGAGTTCCTTTGTTTAGTGTCTCAATGATGGAGATGTATAGCAATAAATACATTATATTTCTTTAGCATATTTAAGTAAATTCAGTAAATGAAAATACATCAGTATCATTTGCTTGTATGGTTTTTGACTTTTTTGCATCATTCAATTTTTAAAATTTTTCTGTCACTTTGTTGACCGTTGTGTCGCATGGAGGTCATTGCTAAACATGTAGAATGTTCCAGAAATACTGAGTAATCATGCTTGTATGTTTGCAAACTGTCAAACAAGAAACATAGTGACCCACCATGGTATGCCATGTTGTCTTAAGGCCTACAAACTACCTATTCCCAGTGTCTCTGTATTTACTCTTGAACTTTCACCAGTAAAGGCCCCACTCATTCCTGCTGTAAAATTGCTTTCAAAAGGTTACACAGATTTTTCACTTGATTATAACATCTCATGCATTTTTACACCCATGAGGTATATCTACCTCAATGCAAATCATTCTTCTCCCACATAATGTCTTCATTTGAGTCTGGTTTGGTAATTTCAGGGGAAGAAATCAGTACCAGGTATCGCCCTTTCACTTCTTTTCTTCAACTTAGGTCTTTTTTCCATATTTCTTTTCCAAGGAGTGTCCCAGGATATTCTATCCAATGACATTTACTTACTTGAGTTTGCTAAAGATGCCCAAAGTTGTATTATGCTGCAGATATCTTTAATTCCTGACATGTACTCTCTGTACCTTTAGCTGGGCCTCCTCTCCTGGCATATGGTAGTGGATTACTTGGAATAGAAAGGCTTTTTTTTTTTTTTTTTTTTTTGTCCACCGTTGATTCCAATGTTGTTCATGGCAGGGGGACTGATTATTTAGATACCCTGGAGTCATTCCAAGGTATGTATATTGAATATTTTAAAAATAAATCTTTTTTTACCCATGGGAGATCTCACATTTCTTCCAATATTTGTTTGTGTAACTATTTTTTTATGAGGTCTACATTTTTACATTAAAAAAAAAAGCAAGGACAACAATTGTACAATTTGATAAGTAGTATCTTGTCTAAGCATCAAAAATTTCCTACAGCAAACGCAGCCTTTTCAATGCTGCATGCAATAGTTCAAAATGTGGGGCGTTTTGTTCTTTCCCTCTCAATTTAGGAAACAAATGGACACGATGGTCCCTATGCTCCTGTTCACACTGTAATCTCTATGTGGAGTGGTTTCTTCCCCAACTCCTTGCCTGGTCGGTGACCTGCTGTGTTTTTGAAACCACTGCTGTAAGTCTCCCAGATGCTGGCTTATAGCCTGTCACATGTACTCTTCATGATCACATTGTATCAAATGGTACTTGTAGCTCTGAAGCAAGGAGTGTTTTCCTTGCTTGTGGTTGTTACTTCATCATAGTTTTAGGAGTATGTGAATGAATGAACATGTCTAAGTGTTGGAATTTTGAAACAGTGGTTTCTTCTTTAAATAGGGTTCGAGATAAACAGAAGAAGAAAAGTCAAAGTGATTCATGGTGTTCATCAGAATCTGAGCTTCTAGCTGATATGAAACCTGTTTTATTACCAGTGCATGTTGATCACAGGAGACATGAACCAGAGAAGAAAGTCACAAGGTAAAAATCAACTTCCCTTTCAGGGCACAGAAAAATTGCTGTGGTTGCTTTTCTGAAATCAAACAGCATATTGCAGTTGTAGGCCAAAGCAAAAAATCTCACCATTATCAGATTTTTCAAATACTGCTGACAATAACAATGTGGACTAATGAGGTTTTTCACTTCAGACAGGGAATATCGCTTTCCAAGCCTGTGTATGTTTGGGGGGACATGTTCCTTCCTCTTCATATGAATGTTATTGCCCGACACCCACCACCAATCCATCCATAGTGCTTTACTGTAGACCTGGTTCCCCTCCCTGTTGTGCTCTACCCCACAGTGCCTTGTGTTCCTCGTCTAGCAGACTCCGTGCTGAAGTCCTATATGCTGGTTTTCTTTTGGTTTAGTTTTCAGTTCCTTTGTTAATGAACTCTATGTAGTAGATATATTGCAGGACATATCAATTTCTCCAGAGCATAGCTGCATAAATTAAAAAAAGATTAAATTCAGTGAATGAAACTGCATTCAGAAGACATTTTTGTTTAATCATTACATTTTCTTATTTTTTATGCCACTTTGTTGGCCATTGTGTGTCACGTGGAAGTCATTAGAAGAGCAGTAGACTATAACAGAAATACTAAAAATCATGATTGTATATTTGGAAATTATTCAAATAACAATAGTGTAGCTCCATGGTATGCCATGAGCTCTTAGGTTATAGCACTGTCTGTCCCCAGTTTCTCTTGTATTCACTCTTGATCCTTTCGCAGTAAAGGTCCCACTCATGTCTGCTCCAAAATTGCTTTCTAACGATGACCACAGATTTTTCACTTTAGATAACAACACATACCTTTTTTTGCCCACGGCTATCACTGCCTCAGTGGAAATCACTCTCCTCCAACACAATTTCTTCCTTTGACTGTCAGCTCTGGCGATTTCAGGGGGAGAACCCATTTACTAGGTGTCCCCCTTGTGTTCTTATTCTTTGGCCTCAGTCTGTTTCTCCTGTTTCTTTTCAATCCTGTTACCTTGGACGAATTGAAGTATGCCAGGATCATCAGTCTCATGACTTTTACTTCCTTGAGTATGCTAACGATGCCCAAAGTTACATTTACGCTGCAGGTTATTTGCCTTAATTCCTGACGTGTACTCACTGCACCTGCAGCTGGGGGTCTCCTCCTGGCACATGCAAATGATTCACTGAGATATCAGAAAGGCTTTTTTATTTTTTCATGACTGATGCAAAATTTTTGTTATTGCTTCAACTTATTTGGACATGACCTAGAGTCATTCCAAGGTTTGTATTTTCATTGATTTGCCTGTGTGGCTCCCCACTCTGTCTCTGGTGAACCCTCTCGCCACCCCACAACTCTGGCCTGTGCCCCAGTTTGAAAGCATAGCTAAATAACTCATTTTAAACATGTATTTAAAAATGAATATTTTAAAAAGGATGATTTTTGCACCCAGGAGAAATCTCATATTTCTTTCAAAGAATAGCACACAATTAATTGTCTCTTTTGTAAACATCAACACTTTTCCATAATTACTCAGCCTTCTCAGTGTAGCATTCAATATGTTCAAAATTAGGGGCACACCCATCACTCAGTGTTTTGTTTTTTCCCTTTCACGTTTAGGAAACACATGGAGGTGATGTGCCCCACCTTAGTGTTCCGTTGTAATGTGTGTGTGGAGTGGTTTCTTCCCCAGCTCCTTGCCTGGTGCCCTGCTGTATTTTTGTTCCCACCTCTGTGAGCCTCCCAGGTGCTCACTTATACCTTGTCCTAAATCTATTCTTCACTATCACAGTGTATCTAGTTATACTTGTAACTTTGAAGTGAGGAGTGTTTTCCTGCTGATGGTTGTTACTTCAGGATGGTTTTAAGAAAATATTAATGAGGATGTTGGATAAATGTTGGAATTTTGAAAGTTTTTTTATTACAGATTATCAGGAGATTTCTCAGAAGCAATGAGGCTTACGTGGTTTCTTTTTTTAAAATAGTGTTCCTGACAAAGAGGAGGAAAAATGTGAGAGTGATTTTTGGTTTTCATCAGAATCTGAGGGTCTAGCTGTGGTGAAGCCTGCTGTTGTAGTTCCAGTGAATGTTGATCGCAAGAGACATGAACCAGAGGAGAATGTTACAAGGTAACAGTCAAGTCTTCCTATAATGTCAAAGGGAGAGTATCTGTGATTGCTTTTCTGAATCAAACAGAAATTTGCAGTTGTAGGCCAAGGCAAAAATCTCATCATGATCAGACAAATACTGATGACATTTAACCGAAGGGACCAATGAGTTTTTGGTCACTTCCTGGAGAGAATATTGTTTTTCCAACCCGTGTATGTTATGGGGAATATGTTCCCCACTCATCAATACGTGTTACTGCCCAATACCCACCACCAATGCCCCAAATACTTTACTCTAGATCTTAGGCCTCATCTTTGTTTTGTTCTCTCCCCAGTCCCTTTTGGCCATCTTCTAGTAGATTCAGTTCTGTAGTCTTTATCTTGGGTATCTTTTGTTAGGTTTTCTAGTCCCTTTGTTTACATTGTTTGGAGGAGACACATTGCAATAAATATTTTAATATCTACGGAGCCTCTCTTCATGAACTCAATAACTAGATTAAATCCAACAAATGGATAAACAACTAGGAGGACTTTGCTTTAAGGATCAGTGAATTTTCTGAATTTTTCTGCCACTTTGTTGACCACTGTGTAGTCACATTGAGGTCATTAGAAAAGAAGTAGACTATTATGGAAATACTAAAAATCATGATTGTGCATTTGCAAATTATTCAAACAAGAAGAATAGTGACCCACCATGGTATGCCATGGGCTCTTAAGTCCTACAAGACTAGCTAATCCCAGTTTCTCTAATATTCACTCTTGAACTTTCACCAGTAAAGGTGCCACTCATGCCTGCTCCAAAATTACTTTCTAAAGGTTAGACAGATTTTCACTTTATGATAACAACGCATAGCTTTTAGACTCATGAACTATCTCTGCCTCAGTGGAAATCACTCTCCTCCCTCATAATTCCTTTTTCTTTTTAAATAATCAGTAAATTTGTTAGAAAATGTGAGGTTTACTTGGTGTCTTCTTTTCAAGTAGGGTTCCTGACAAACAGAAGAAAAGCCAACGTGATTTATCGGTACCTGCTGGGCTAGCCAGTACAAAACCTGTTGTATTTCCAATGAATGGATATGACTTGAAACCTGACCCAGAAGAGAATGTCACAAGGTAAAAATCACTCTCCCTTTAAAGTTAAAGGAAAATTAACTGTGATTGATTTTCTGAAATCAAACAGCATATTGTAGTTGTCAGGCCAAGGCAAAAAAGTCACTGTTGTCTGACAAATACTGATAAAATTTGAATGATGCGAACCACTGAGTTTTTGGTCACTTCATAGAAAAAACATTGTTTCCCAAGCCTGTATATGTTTTGGGAACATATTCCTCCCCATCAGATGTATGTTACTGTCCGACACCAACCATCAATGCATCCATGGTGCTTTACTGTAGGGTTCAGTGCTCTCCCTCTTTTAATTACCCTCCAATGACTTGTGCGCCTCTTCCAGAAGACTCAGTTCTGTAGTCCTATATGCTGCTTTTGTTTTGGTTTGGTTTTGAGTTCCTTGTTAATAACTCTATGGAGAGGCTGTATTGCAAGAAATACATTCATTCTGTAAATAGATTATATTCAATCAATGGATATTCGTTCAGGAGATGTTTGCTTGTATTGAACTTTTTGGATTATTCTGTCACTTTGTTGACCATTGTGTGTCACAATGTGGTGATTAGGAAAGAAATAGACTGTCACATAAATATTTAAAATCATTATTGTGTATTGCAAACTAGTCAGACAAGAAAATAGTGACCCACCATGTTATGCCATGAGCTCTTCAGGCCTACCGCACTGTCCATCCCCAGTTTTTCTTACATTCCCCTTTTGCCATCTCCAAAATTGCTTTCTAAAGGGTACACAGATTTTTTGCTATATGATAATGACACATACATTTTTGAAGCCATGGGCTATGTTGGCCTCAAGGGAAATCACTCTCCTCCAACATAATGTCTTCATTTGACTGCAGGGTCTGGTGATTTCAGAGAACTCATTACCGGGTATCCCCCTCCCATTTCTTGTCTTTAACTTTGGTCCATTTTTCCTACTTCTTTTCAACCCCATTACCTTTGGACAAATTGATGTATTCTGGCATCTTCTGCCCCATGACTTTTCCTTCCATGAATGTGCTAAAGATGCCCCAATTATATTTGTGCTGCGATGTCTTTCCTTAATTCCTGACATGTACTCACCACAAGGCAGCTGGGGAGTCTCTCCTGATATATTGTACTGGATCTGACACAGGGCAGCAAGGGGCACTAAAACTGTCTAAGGAGAAAGCCCAAGTAGTTTCTCAGTCACTGTCTGAGTTCTTTACCTGCACACACCAATGCGAGACTACTCAGATTTCGACAACAACAACCATAGAATTTCTTTAACCGTGCTGGAAAACAAAGAGTTACTGAGGTCAAAATGGCCATTTACCTCACCCAAAGTCATGTTTTCAAGTTCTAAAAAAATAGCATCTAAGATGGCATCTTCCCCCTCACTGAGGATGCAGAGCTCCTCTCCCGAACAACAGGCCTCATGCCCAAGATGGCATCTCCCTGCAACTGTGGACCTGGAGCCTGTGGGCAGCCAGACTATAGGCCAGGTTCCACCTCACAAAGACAGCAGGAGACACAACAGGAGCTGTTCCTGGAGCTGCTGAGATGCTTGCGCACAGCACCAGACAAGTGACACTCAAAATGCAGCTGCAGCAGCTGAACGCCCCGACAAAGGGCCACACTCATAGCTCAGAGAAGCACCCGGCTCCAGATCCTACCTTCCCTGTGAAGCTGCAACAGCAGCCAAACTGGGAAGAGTTTCGCTCAGCTACTGGCACCACCTCCCAACTTTTCCTCTCTGAGGTTCGCTGTTGGAAACCTCCAACTTCAGAGGCCTGCACCAGCCTGCTGGAAGAGTGACACGTGGGGAGTGGGGAGCCCGAAATCGTTGACTGGGGAATAGCTCTGATCCCAAACTCTGAATCTCAAACGCAGAATGCTCCAATGCTGAATCCCAAACACCAAATAATCCAGGGCTGCTTCTGCAGTCCCTGATATATGTATCTGCAGTCCCTCCACCCCAAACTGCAGTCCTTTTTAGCTTTTTCCCTGGGTCTATCTATCCTCACCAGCAATGCACTTCCAGGAGGCACCGCCTGTAACAGTTCAAGTATCAGCCACTGGTTACAGATCAGAACTTGAAGGCATTCATTATTATTATTACTTTTGTTAGTGCATGACTGATGCCAAATTGTTTTTCTTGGTAGGGGAAACTGATGAGATGCAACTTATTTGGACATGACCCTGATGTCATCCCAAGATATGTGTGTTGAATATTTTAAAAGTAAATCTTTGTTCACCATTAGAATTTCTCAGATTTCTTCCAATATATATTCCTAGTACTGTTTTTCAATTAGGTGCACGTTATTACTTTAAATCAAGAACAAAGGCCAAAGAACAGTACACATTTAATTCCTGATCTGTTTTCTAAGCATCAGTACTTTTCCAGGCCAGGGACTCAGTCATTTCAGTGTAGCATTTAATATGTTTCAAAATTCTGGGTGCACTCAACTCAGTGTTTTGTTCTTTCAAGTTTAGGAAGCAGAGAGATGTGTTGTGCCTCTCTTAGTGTTTACATTGTGATCTCTCTGTAGAGTGGTTCCTCCCCCAATTTCTTTACTCTGTAAAGCCTCCCATGTGCTCACTTACAGCATATCTCTGAACTTCACATTGTATCATATTGTACTTGAGACTTTGAAGCAAGGAATATTTTTCTTGTTTATTGTTTTGATTTGATCATGGTTTTGAAAGTATATCAAAAACTGAAGATAGATAAGTTTCGAATTTTGTAACAATTGTTTATTATACTTTATCAGTATATTTCTTAGCCGCCGTGAGGTTTACATAGTGTCTTCTTTAAAAGTAGGGTTCCTGACAAACAGAGGAAGAAAAGCCAAATGGATTCACCGTCCTCATCAGCATCTGTGGGTGAAGTCAGTGTAAAGCCCGCTGCTGTATTTTCCCTGGCTGTAGATGACAGGAAATGTGAACAGGCTGAGACTGTCACAAGGTAAAAATCAACTCTGCCTTTAGGTTGAAGGAAAACCAGTTGTGACTGCTTTTGTGAAATCTAACAGCATGCTTCACTTGTCAGGCCAAGGGGGAGAAAAATCTCACCATTATCAGACAGATACTGATGAAAGTAGAACGACATGGACCAAAGAGTTTTTGTCACTTTATAGAGGGAACATTTTTTTGCCAAGCCAGTGTATGGTTTAGGGGTTCTTTTTTTCCCCCTCATCAGATGTATGTTGCTGCCTGACACCAACCACCAATGCCCCATAATGCTTTCCTATGGACCTTAGGCCTCATCCCTGTTTTTTTCCTCCCTCCAATCCCTTATGCTATAGTCCTTTATGCTGGGTTCGATTTTAGTTTTCTAGTTCCTTAGTTTAGTGACTGTGTGGAGGAGACATATTGCAATAAGTACTTGAATATCTATTCAGCGTCTATTCATAAAACAGTCAATAGAGTCTATCAAGAAATGGAAACACACTCAGGAGATAGTTGCTGGCTTTTGATCATATGGTTTTTTGTAAGTTTCCTTCAGTTTGTTGACCATCCAGTATCACATGGATGTAATTAGAAAAGAGGTAAGACTATTACAGAAATGTTAAATAATGATGACTGTGTGTTACAAACTAGTCAAACAAGAGGAATTGTGACCCACATGCTATGCCACAAGTTTTAAGGCCTACAGAAGCGTCTGTCCCAGTTTCTCTGAAGTCACTCTTAAACTTTCCCCAGTAAAGGTCCCACTCGCGCCTGCTCCAAAATTGCTTGCTAAAGATGACCACACATTTTTTCCCTTATGATAATGACGCATACCTTTCTAGACCCATATTCTGTATGTGCTCAACAGAAGTCATTCTCCCACCACATAATTTCTTCATTTGACTATTGGGTCTGGTAATTTCAGGGGGGATCTCATTGATTGTATCCTCTCCCATTTCTTGTTCTTTGACTTCTGTTGGTTTTTCTTAATTCTTCTCAACCCCATCTCCTTTGGACAAATTGAAGTATCCCTGGATCTTCTGTCCCATGACTTGCTTCCTTGAACATACTAAAGGTGTCCAAAGTTATATTTACGCTGCAGGTGTCTTACCTTAATTTTGGACTTGTACTCACTGCACCTGCAGCTGCGGCTCCTCTCAGATCCCATGTTACATTGTAGTGACGCAGGAAGTTGCTAAATCTGCAGCTTGGAGTCTGCTGCTTGGGTTCTGCTGCTTGTGGGAGCAGAGAGCTCCGTGGTGTGCTGCTTTTCCACAGTAGAAGCTAAGGCCCCCTTGACACCCTTCTCATACAAAAAAGAAAGTCTATGATAGATGGGGTGACAGGCTTCCAAATACAAACTGTATAAAACATTACCATTCCTTTTTTTCGGGGCTCAGACTATTTGGAGCTATCCCACTGGGACTGCCAACGTGACAATTAAGTCTCTCTCACACGTCTCTCTGAGTGCCCTCTGATTTCTCTGGGAAATAGTCTGAATAGTACAGATCACTCTGATCTCACAGCGCAATTTTTTTTTTTTTTTTGGCATGGCGATGCAAATTGTTGTTCTTGGTAGGGGAAGCTGATGAGGTAAACTTATTTGGATGATCCTGAGTAATTTCATGGTATGTGGAGTGAATATTTTTATAAATCTTTCTTCACCCAAGACATATTTTTCAGATTTTTCCCAATTTATAATAAATACTGAGTACTATTTTTCAAAGAAGTCAACATTATTACATGAAATACAAACAAAAACAAAACAAGGGCAAAGAACTGTACAGATGTAATCACTAGTCTTTTGTCTCAGCATCAATAGTTTTCCAGAGTGAACTCAGCCTTTTCACTGGAGCATCTATAGGTTTCAAATATTTGGGTGCACCCATCTGTCAGTGTTTTGTTCTTTCCCTTTCAAGTTTAGGAAACACATAGCTATGATGTGTCCTACTCTACTGTTCACGTTGTAATCTCTATGTGGACTGGTCCCTTCCGAACTCCTTGCCTGGAGACCTGCTGTATTTTTGTGACCACCTCTGTAAACCTCCCAGGTGCCCCCTTGCGGGTTGCCGTAAATGATCTCTTCACTATGACATGGTATCAAGTGTACTTGTGACTTTGAAGCAAGGGCTATTTTCCTTTTTCATAGCTGTTACTTCATCAAGGTTTTAAGAGTGTATCAGTGAGTGAAGAAGGATGTGTTGGAATTTTGTAACAGTTATTTTAATACACTTTTAAGTTGACTTCTTAGAAGCCATGAGGTTTACATGGTTTCTTCTTTGAAAGTAGGGTTCCTGACAAACAGAAAAAAATCCAAAGTGATTCAACGGAATCTGCGGGTCTAGCCAGTACGAGGACTGTTGTATATCCAGTGAAAGTCGATGGCAGGAAACGTGAACCTTATGAGAATGTCAGGGGTAAAAATCCACTCTCCCTTCAAGGTTAAGGAAAAGTAGCTGTGTTGCGTTTCTTCAATAAAGCAGCTTTTGTACTTTTGAGGGCAGGGAGAACAAAATCTCACCATATCAGGCAAATACTGCTTCAAGTCGACCGATGTGGACCAATGAGTTTTTGGTCACTTATAGAAGAAACATTGTTTTCAAGCTTTGTTTGTTTGGGGGGATGTGTTCCCTCCTCAGCAGATGAATCTTACTGCCTGACACCACCCACCATTGCATCCATAGTGTTTTACTGTAGCCCTTGGTACCCTACCTGTTTTGCTCTAACCTCTCAGTGCCTTGTGTTCCTCCTCTCGTACTTAGTTCTGTACTCCTATATCCTAGTTTAGTTTTGGTTAAATTATGAGTTCCTTCTTTAGTGTCTCAATGATGGAGATGTATGGCAATAAATACATTATTTTTCTTTAGCATATTTAAGTAAATTCAGTAAATGAAAATACATCAGTATCATTTGCTTGTATGGTTTTTGACTCTTTTGCATCATTCAATTTTTAAATTTTTCTGTCACTTTGTTGACCGTTGTGTGTCACATGGAGGTCATTACTAAACATGTAGAATGTTCCAGAAACACTAAGTAATCAAGTTTGTGTGTTTGCAATCTGTCAAACAAGAAGCATAGTGACCCACCAGGTACGCCATGTTGTCTTAAGGCCTACAAGCTATCTATTCCCAGTGTCTCTGTATTCACTCTTGAACTTTCACCAGTAAAGGCCCCACTCATACCTCCTCCAAAATTGCTTTCAAAAGGTTACACAGATTTTTCACTTGATTATAACATCTCATACATTTTTACACCCATGAGGTATATCTACCTCAATGCAAATCATTCTCCTCCCACATAATTTCTTCATTTGACTCTGGTTTGGTAATTTCAGGGGGAGAAATCACTACCAGGTATCCCCCTTTCACTTCTTTTCTTTACCCTCAGTCTTTTTGACATATTTCTTTTCCAAGGAGTATCCCAGGATATTCTATCCAATGACTGTTTACTTACTTGAATATGCTAAAGATGCCCAAAGTTGTATTATGCTGCAGATATCTTTAATTCCTGATGTACTCTCTGTACCTGTAGCTGGGCCTCCTCTCCTGGCATATGGTAGTGGATTACTGGGAACAGAAAGGCTTTTTTTTTTTTTTTTGTCCACTGTTGATTCCTACGTTGTTCATGGCAGCGGGGACTGATTATTTAGATGCCCGGGAGTCATTCCAAGGTATGTATATTGAATATTTTAAAAATAAATCTTTTTTAACCCATGAGAAATCTTAGATTACTTCCAATATGTGTTTGTGTTACTATTTTTTAATGAGGTCTATGTTGTGACATTAAAAAAAAAGGAGGGCAAAAATTGTAGAATTTGATTAGTAGTATCTTGTCTAAGCATCAAAAATTTCCCGCAGTAAACTCAGCCTTTTCAGTGTTGCACACAATATGTTCAAAATGTGGGGCGTTTTGTTCTTTCCCTCTGAAGTTTAGGAAACAAATGGACACGATGGTCCCTATGGTCCTGTTCACACTGTAATCTCTATATGGAGCAGTTTCCTCCCCAACTCCTTGCCTGCTGGGTGACCTGCTGTATTTTTGTAACCACTGCTGTAAGCCTCCCAGGTGCTGGCTTATAGTTTGTCACATGTACTCTTCATGATCATATTGTATCAAATGGTACTTGTAACTCTGAAGCAAGGAGCGTTTTCCTTGCTTCTGGTTGTTACTTCATCATAGTTTTAGGAGTATGTGAATGAATGAACATGCTAAGTGTTGGAATTTTGAAACAGTTGTTTTATTACACATTGTCAGTCCATTTCTTAGAAGCCATGAGGTTTACATGGTTTCTTCTTTAAACTAGGGTTCGAGACAAACAGAAGAAGAAAAGTCAAAGTGATTCATGGTGTTCATCAGACTCTGAGCTTCTAGCTGATTTGAAACCTGTTTTATTAAGAGTGAATGTTGATCACAGGAGACATGAACCAGAGAAACGTGTCACAAGGTAAAAATCAACTTCCCTTTCAAGTAAAGGAAAATTTGCTGTGATTGCTTTTCTGAAATCAAACAGCATATTGCAGTTGTAGGCCAAAGCAAAAAATCTCACCATTATCAGATTTTTCAAATACTGCTGAAAGTAACAATGTGGACTAATAGGTTTTTCACTTCAAACAAGGAATATCGCTTTCCAAGCCTGTGTATGTTTGGGGGGACATGTTCCTTCCTCCGCATATGAATGTTATTGCCCAACACTCACCACCAATCCATCCATAGTGCTTTACTGTAGACCTGGTTCCCCTCCCTGTTGTGCTCTACCCCACAGTGCCTTGTGCTCTTCTTCTAGTAGACTCAGTTCTGAAGTCCTATATCCTGGTTTTCTTTTGGTTTAGTTTTCAGTTCCTTTGTTTATGAACTCTATGGGGTAGCTATATTGCAGGACATATATCAATTTCTCCAGAGCATAGTTGCATAAATTCAAAAAAGATAAATTCAATGAATGAAACTGCATTCAGAAGACGTTTTTGTTTAATCATTTCATATATATATATATATATATATATATGTATTTTTTTTTTTTTTGCCACTTTGTTGGCCATTGTGTGTCACGTGGAGGTCATTAGAAGAGCAGTAGATTATTACAGAAATACTAAAAATCATGATTGTGTATTTGGAAATTATTCAAACAAGAATAGTGTCGCTCCATGGTATGCCATGAGCTCTTAGGTTACAGCACTGTCTGTCCCCAGTTTCTCTTGTATTCACTCTTGATCCTTCCGCAGTAAAGGTCCCACTCATGTCTGCTCCAAAATTGCTTTCTAACGATGACCACAGATTTTTCCTTTAGATAACAACACATACCTTTTTTTGCCCACGGCTATCTCTGCCTCAGTGGAAATCATTCTCCTCCAACACAATTTCTTCCTTTGACTCTCTGCTCTGGTGATTTCAGGGGGAGAACCCATTTACCAGGTGCCCCCCCCTTGTGTTTCTTATTCTTTGACCTCAGTCTGTTTTTCCTGTTTCTTTTCAATCCTGTTACCTTGGACGAATTGAAGTATGCCAGAATCATCAGTCCCGTGACTTGTACTTCCTTGAGTATGCTAACGATGCCCAAAGTTATATTTACGCTGCAGGTTATTTGCCTTAATTCCTGACGTGTACTCACTGCACCTGCAGCTGGGGGTCTCCTCCTGGCACATGGAAATGATTCACTGAGATATCAGAAAGGCTTTTTTATTTTTTCATGATTGATGCAAAATTTTTGTTATTGCTTCAACTTATTTGGACATGACCTAGAGTCATTCCAAGGTATGTATTTTCGTTGATTTGCCTGTGTGGCTCCCCACTCTGTCTCTGGTGGACCCTCTCGCCACCCCACAACTCTGGCCTGTGCCCCAGTTTGAAAGCATAGCTCAATAACTCTTTTAGAAAATGAACATTTTGAAAAGAATGATTTTTGTATCCAGGAGAAATCTCAGATTTCTTTCAAAGAACAGCCACAATTGTCTCTTTTGTAAGCATCAACACTTTTCCATAGAGACTCAGGCTTTTCAGTGTAGCATTCAATATGTTCAAAATTTGGGGCACACCCATCTCTCAGTGTTTTGCTTTTTCCCTTCACATTTAGGAAACACATAGAGGTGATGTGCCCCACCCTAGTGTTCACGTTGTAATGTCTGTGTGGTGGTTTCTTCCCCAGCTCCTTGCCTGGTGCCCTGCTGTATTTTTGTTTCCACCTCTGTGAGCCTCCCAGTGCTCACTTATCCCTTGTCCTAAATCCACTCTTCACTATCACAGTGTATCTAATTATACTTGTAACTTTGAAGTGAGGAGTGTTTTCCTGCTGATGGTTGTTACTTCAGGATGGTTTTAAGAAAATATTAATGAGGAAGTTGGATAAATGTTGGAATTTTGAAAGTTGTTTTTTTTTTTAAATATTTATTTATTTATGCATATAAGCTGGGGTGTAGGCAAGAGGTATGGGGTGGTGAGAGGATTCACCAGAGATAGAGCGGGGAGCAGAACAGGCAGATCAACCGAAGCACACTGTTGAGGGGAGCAGCAGTGAAGCAGGAGAAGTCTGCTGCGCCATGTGGGAATCTCCCTGGCCAGGGATGGAACTCGTGCTGCAGTGGCTGTGGATAGCTGCATGGTGCTGTGCTTAACCCGTTGCGCCACCAGGGAAGCCCCTGAAAGTTGTTTTATTACAGATTGTCAGGAGATTTCTCAGAAGCAGTGAGGCTTACGTGGTTTCATTTTTTTAAATAGTGTTCCTGACAAACAGAAGAATAAAAGCGAGAGTGATTTTTGGTTTTCATCAGAACCTGAGGATCTAGCTGTGGTGAAGCCTGCTGTTGTAGTTCCAGTGAATGTTGATCGCAAGAGACATGAACCAGAGGAGAATGTTACAAGGTAACAGTCAAGTCTTCCTATAACGTCAAAGGAAGAGTATCTGTGATTGCTTTTCTGAATCAAACAGAAATTTGCAGTTGTAGGCCTAGGCAAAAATCTCACCATGATCAGACAAATACTGATGACATTTAACCGAAGGGACCAATGAGTTTTTGGTCACTTCCTGGAGAGAATATTGTTTTTCCAACCCGTGTATGTCATGGGGAATATGTTCCCCACTCATCAATATATGTTACTGCCCAATACCCACCACCAATGCCCAAATACTTTACTCTAGATCTTAGGCCTAATTTTGTTTTGTTCTCTCCCCAATCCCTTTTGGCCATCTTCTAGTAGATTCAGTTCTGTAGTCTTTATCTTGGGTATCTTTTGTTAGGTTTTCTAGTTCCTTTGTTTACATTGTTTGGAGGAGACACATTGCAATAAATATTTTAATATCTACGGAGCCTCTTTTCATGAACTCAGTAACTAGATTAAATTCAAAAAGTGGATAAACAACTAGGAGGACTTTGCTTTAAGGATCATATGAATTTTCTGAATTTTTCTGCCACTTTATTGACCACTGTGTAGTCACATTGAGGTCATTAGAAAAGAAGTAAACTATTATGGAAATACTAAAAATCATGATTGTGCATTTGGAAATTATTCAAACAAGAAGAATAGTGACCCACCATGGTTGCCATGGGCTCTTAAGTCCTACAAAACTAGCTAATCCCAGTTTCTCTAATATTCACTCTTGAACTTTCACCAGTAAAGGTGCCACTCATGCCTGCTCCAAAATTACTTTCTAAAGGTTAGACAGATTTTCACTTTATGATAACAACGCATAGCTTTTAGACTCATGAACTATCTCTGCCTCAGTGGAAATCACTCTCCTCCCTCATTTTTCTTTTTAAATAATCAGTAAATTTTTTAGAGAATGTGAGGTTTACTTGGTGTCTTCTTTTCAAGTAGGGTTCCTGACAAACAGAAGAAAAGCCAACGTGATTTATCGGTACCTGCTGGGCTAGCCAGTACAAAACCTGTTGTATTTCCAATGAATGGCGATGACTTGAAACCTGACCCAGAAGAGAATGCCACAAGGTAAAAATCAACTCTCTCTTTAAGGTTAAAGGAAAATTAACTGTGATTGATTTTCTGAAATCAAACAGCATGTTGTAGTTTTCAGGCCAAGGCAAAAAAGTCACCGTTGTCTGACAAATACTGATAAAATTTGAATGATGCGAACCACTGAGTTTTTGGTCACTATAGAAGAAACATTGTTTCCCAAGCCTGTATATGTTTTGGGGACATGTTCCTTCCCATCAGATGTATGTTACTGTCCGACACCAACCATCAATGCATCCATGGTGCTTTACTGTAGGGTTCGGTGCTCTCCCTCTTTTAATTACCCTCCAATGCCTTGTGTGCCTCTTCTAGAAGACTCAATTCTGTAGTCCTATATGCTGCTTTTGTTTTGCTTTAGTTTTGAGTTCCTTGTTGATGACTCTATGGAGAAGATGTATTGCAAGAAATACGTTCATTCTATAAATAGATTATATTCAATCAATGGATATTCGTTCAGGAGATGTTTGCTTGTATTGAACTTTTTGGATTATTCTGTCACTTTGTTGACCATTGTGTGTCACAGTGTGGTGATTAGGAAAGAAATAGACTGTCACGGAAATATTTAAAATCATGATTGTGTGTTGCAAACTAGTCAAACAAGAAAATAGTGACCCACCATGTTATGCCATGAGCTCTTCAGGCCTACAGCACTGTCCATCCCCAGTTTTTCTTACGTTCTGCTTTTGCCTGCTCCAAAATTGCTTTCTAAGTCAACTCAAAATGGATAAAGGACCTGGATGTAAGACCTGAAACCATAAAATGTATAGAAGAAAATATAGGCAAAACTCTACATGACATACATCTCAGCAAAATCTTGAAAGTCTCATTCCTCAAAGCGAAGGAAGTGAAAGACAAGATAAACAGATGGGATTACATCAAAATAAAAAGCTTCTGGGGCCTCCCTGGTGGCGCAGTAGTTAAGCGCTGCGCTGTGGAGCTGTCGGCAGCAGCGATGCGAGTTCGACACCCGGCCAGGGAGAATCCCACATGGTGCGGCAGACCTCTCCTGCCTCACCCGCTGCTCCCCTCAGCAGTGTATTTCTGATCTGCCTGTTCTGCTCCCTGCTCTGTCTCTGGTGAACCCTCTCGCCGCTCCACACCTCTAGTCTGTACCCCAGCTTGTATGTATAAATAAATAAATATTTAAAAAAAAAAAAAAGCTTCTGTACAGCAAAAGAGACATTAACCAAAACTGACAGACACCCTACCAACTGGAAAAAGATTTTTGCGCACAATACATCTGATAAAGGACTAATAACAAAAATTTACAAGGAACTCACACAACTCAACAAAAACAAAGCCAACAACCCAGTCAAAAAATGGGCAGAAGAGCTCAAAAGGCAATTCTCCAAAGAAGAAAAGCAAATGGCCAACAGATACATGAAAAAATGCTCAACATCACTTATAATCAAGGAAATGCAAATCAAAACCACTATGAGATACCACCTCACAC
>PVIJ01021042.1:0-19424 GCA_004024925.1 Scalopus aquaticus | reverse complement strand
ACTGTTCACAATAGCAAAGGTATGGAAGCAACCCAGATGTCCAAAAATAGATGATTGGATCAAGAAGATGTGGTACATATACACAATGGAATACTATTCATCATGGAAAGAAGATAAACACATGCAATTTGCAGTGACATGGATGGAATTAGAGGGGATCATACTCAGTGAAATAAGCCAGAAAGAAAGAGAAAAATATTGAATGGTTTCACTTATAACAGGACTATAAGGAAACCAAATAGGAGAGAGACAATCAGCAGGGGGGGGGGGTGAGGCGGAGGGTGGGAAGGAAAAGCGCACAAAATGGAATAGAAAAGAACACAAGGGACAAGGGACCATGGAGATGGATCACGGGTGAATTGGTGGTGGGCTACCCAAGGGGAATACAAAATGTAAAAGACATAAATAACAATAAAAATATATTAAAAAAATATATAAAACAACTCAGTCCAAAAATGGGCATATGAGCTAAAAAGACACTTCTGAAGAGAAGACATACAGGTAGCCAATAGGAACATGAAAAAAATGTTCATCATCATTTATCATCAGGGAAATGCAAGTCAAAACTACAAATAGTTGCCACCTCATTGCAGTGAAAATGGCTCATTTTCAAAGATCAGAAACAATAGTTGGTGATCTTGTGAGGACAAAACAACCCTCATACACTGTAGATGGGAATGTAGACTAATAGATCTATCACATGATCTAGCAATTCTTTTATGTATGTACCTGAAGAGTAAAAATATATTAATTCAAAAGGATCTATGCACTCCTATGTTCAGTACAGTAATATTTACAATAACAAAATTATGGAAACAACCTATGTGCCCAGTAATAGCTGATAAAGAAGATATAGTGGAATACAACTCAGCTATAAATAAATCTAATGAAAGCTTGCCATTTGCAACAACAGGGACAGAACTGGAGGGGATTATGCTAAGCAAAATAAGTCAGAAGAAAAACAAATTCCAGATGATTTCATTCATATGTGGAATACAAAGAAATGAAGCAAGGAACAGATAAGCAAAGTAAAACAAACCCTTGAGATCCGACTGCAGGACTGAATGAAATTACTGAAAGTGCAGGGTTTGGAGTGGGAATAAAGTAAGGCGGGGGGCCCTGTGGGCCAAGTTGGAGGATTATTGGTGCTTTGGTGGTAGGCGTGGTATGGTAACATACATTTGTAGAGGTGTGAGCCTGTGCTCTTAAAACATATGCAGTGTTGTAATCCAACATTACCTTAATAAACATAATTATAAGAAATGCTATAGCTCCTGATGTGTCCATAGAGTGAGTGTATGCTATTTTCTGCCTATTAAGGCAGACACATATTTATAAACAGTCTATTAAGCTGTGAATAGACACATCCCCTCTTATGGAGGTTGAAACACTTAATGGGAACATATTATATGTTTGCTACATAAAGCCATAACCATGAGCACACACATTTGGAGTGGAAAAGTGACAAGCTATTGAACTTCAGGATCAGTTGTTACTGAGCTTCTCTTTAACTGTTTGCCATTTGTTCATTCATTTCATCATCTCCCAACATACTCTAGTGAACATGAGGAGAAAACATTAAGAGTTTAAGACATCTGAAATTTGATAGCGATAGGAGAATCTAGAACTAACTTTATTATCAGCAAACAACTATATAATTTTATCACAATAATGAATTTTACACAGTCCCAGTTTCTGTATATATATGTTCCTGAAAGTGCAAAGTGTTAACTTCACTAACAAGTCTGTTTGGGGTTCATTAGAGTAGGTATGTGTGAGTCTCCTGAGTGTAGGAGTTAGTGTGGCAACAATTTTTTTTACATAGTAGATAAGAAAAGTTTGAAGGAGTATTTGTTCCCTAAACACTTTTCAAAGGTATAGAGACTGTCCTGACTTCAGCTGTCAATCTGTGTTTAGAAATGTCACTGATAACTTGTAGCCTGGAAGTGCCTGGCTTGTGGACCTGGTGTTAATTGTATCCACTGATTTATGAAAAACCCTTACCTGTCATCAGCTCAGCAGTAGGTAAGATACTGAAGCTCTAATTAACCCAAGATTAACTTTAGATAGTCAATCTGATTTCTTTTTTCTTAATTACTAGGAAAAAATGTATTATTAGGGAGGGAGATTTATTATTTTATATTCTCTTGTAAACTTTCATTAGGATTCAACTGCTTAAGAAGGAATTCAAGAGTTATCATCAATGGCACCACATTCTTGTAGAAAGGTAGACCTGGATGGCATTATGTTAAATGAAATAAATTACATAGAGAAAGACAGACACTGTATGATCTCACTTTTATATGGACTCATATAAGAAAATGAAACAAACAAAAACAAAACTTAGTGAAAGAGATCAGACTTGTGGTTATCAGAGACAGAGTGTGGTACTGAGGATGGGAGGAAATAAAAGAAGATAGTCCAAAGGTACAAGCTTCAATTTGTAAGATAATTAACTACCATGGATATAATGTACAACATGATGACAACAGCTAGCAATGCTGTATAATATATAGGAAAGTTTATAAGAAAGTAGATCCTAAGAGTTCTCATCACTAGGAGAATTTTTTCCCTTTTTTCTTTTTTATGGTACCTATTTGAGAATATGGATGTTAGCTGAACATATTGTGATAAACGTTTTACAACATTTGTTGTGCACCTTAAGCTTATACAGTACTCTATCTCAAATACTTCTTAATAAAATGAGGGGGGGGGGCAAGGAATGTAAGAACTCCATCAGATGGAGCTTGGTCAGAACTGGCAGGGAAAAATGGATTTGAAATCTCCCTAAGTGGGAACTGACTTGTTTCATAAGAGCATTAGAAATCTCCATTGTGAAAGTAGGAGCTGAGACTCTGGGTTGCTTCCTGCATTGTCTTACTTGGGTAGTTATTTTCTTTGGTGCTTCAATTTCTGCGCAGAATTCCCTTGAAAGCCTGTTTTGTGTTACTTTGGGAGTTCCCTTTCTCTAAAAGCAGATTATCCCTTCACAGGGTAATGTCCTCTGGGAGAAATAGGATTACATTGGACAAACTCCTGTCTGCATCATTGTTCTTTGATACCATCAAGGAAGATGCCAGTGTCCTTTTTCTTAGCGTGACACCTACAAAAACTGTTCACATTGAGCAGATTTGAGCTGCTCTGTCCATAGGCAGGCACCACCTCCAGTTGGAGTCAAGAGCTGTGATCTTTGTTAGACTATTCTCCTTATGTTATCTAGGTGAGAAAAATTTTGTTATATTCTTATATTTGCCTAAATTGATAGACTGTAAACGCCTCCCTTCCCCAAAACTAATCCCTCACTGACCTGAAAAAATACAAGGACCCAGATGCTTTTATGAAATTCGCTCATTATTAAGAGGCTGCTAACTTTCATGGCAACGAAAAAGTTTAGTGGCAACAGGGAAAACATATCTAACTATAACATTTGCCCAAACATGCAATGCATTTCCCAATCCCCATAAACCAAGGTTCAATTCCTATTGTAGATGCAATAATATATCCACTGTTATTCTTGTTCTTGCAGCTCTGGGGTTCTTGCTGCAAGTTTCTTTCAGGCACCAAAATAGACAGGCAAGAGAAGACTTGTAAAGTCACATAGCTTGGTCATCAGATCCTGGTGGATAGTCCCTCTGGTGTCTTTCTGATGCCCTGACTTGCCTGGATTTGAATAATGCCAGCAATGGGGTTTCAGATTCTTCCCTTAGGATTTGACAATATGTTCTCTTCTAGATTTAGGTATCCTTTTTTACTTTTTGATTTATTCAGTCATTCCTGGGAACGCCCGAGTTGGCTCTCCGTTGACAGCAACCTCACCCTTCTCCTTTTGTTATATTCTGAGATTGACCCCTCAGTTAGATGTGGGGCATCTTCTATCTCTGCTTCATAGTCCCTCTTTTGCTAAATCCTGTCTGCTTTGGATTCCTTTATGACAGGAACTCGCTCATGAAGGTAACTTCACTATTTTGCTGCTGAATATCTATAAATTATTTTTTTTCTCAGCCTCTTTACTCTTCATGCTATTGATATGTCATTGTAAGAGAAAAGGAACACGAGGAGAAAGTGTGGTCTAGGGTGGCCCCCTGATAAGGACATAATGAGTGAATGGTTGGTATCAGAGATGTTTTGGGGTCAGAGCTGCCAAATGGGAGAAGAGCTGGAGATGCTGGCTTTCCAAGGTCTGAGATGGGAACTGTGAGTCTGGAAAGCAGATCCTTGCAATCCTGCCACCTGCCATTTCACTTACTTATCTTTTGGATCAAATTGCTGGCCTGAATTTTAAACTTGAAAATGCTTCCTTTCAGGCCACTGTCTCTTTTCCTTGTTCTCTACTCTCACAGTGGCTGTTTCTTTTCTATAATCATAGGCTAAAATAATAGGAGTGGGGAGGTGGGGGACTTGAGATCACCCTGTATAAATCCTTAAATTAGATAAGAAAGAAGCTATGCCTTTTTCAAGGACATACTGCAAGCTGATAGAGGAGATGAAACTAGAAGCCCATCTTCTGAATCTCAGGCCAAAACTGTCTTTTCTAATGGATAGCTAGTTAAATTTGTGGAATTCAGCAAAAGGTAACTTATGCTGAAGCAACTGCCTCCAAGTGTGCTCAGAAAGTAATGGTGTGCATCAATTTGCCAGAGAGAAATGGCAAGGGAAAGAACTCATAGCACTGAGAGAAGAAATGTCAGATAAACCTTCAATTAGCCTGCTTCTTCTGTAGGAAAATTAAAATTAACATAGCATATAACACTGAATTAAGTGATTTGAGTTGAAAGCAAGAGTTATTAACATCTTCTGGGTTTTTCCGCTTTATAATTTAAGGTATGTTTTTCTTTTTTTTAATAATAAGAGTAAACTTTGGAGAAAAGTGTTCTAAGTATTATTTAATCATTCAAAATGTCTTTCCCTATAATCCTTAAACCAGTTAATAAGTAAGTGGTTAATTGTAATTTGAAATTCAGAATAAAGTATTGTAAGTATATGATAGGTAGCAACGTGTGTGCCTAACAATAAAATGACAGCCCCCGGTTGTAAATCCCTGTGCCTCTGTTACTGTTTATAATTTGCCCTTGAGCTGTCCTATGGCATATTATCCAGTCATTGCTTTTCTCATTGACATGTGCATGTGGGAATAGCCTGTTAAAAAATGTGGTGTTCCCTACATTGTTACTCCTTTCAGAAAAAAAAATGAGCTTTTGTAGGGTGTTAATTACATAATTTACTAATTCTTAACCCTTAAGTATTATGCACTAATGGCAGTGAGTGAAAATAAAGTTGAGGAAAGTTATTTATCTTCTATTTTGGCCACAAATACCTGAAACTAAGAGCTTAGTCTATTTCTCATTTTATAAAGTATAAAAAGAAATACGAGAAAGAAACTAAAAGTTTACCCAAAGATTTGTGTGGTTTCATACTCTGTTCCCTGTAATATTGAAATGCTACTTCTAAAGGGATTGCATATTGTTGATGCTCCCTGTGTCAGAAACAAGGAAACTATAAAGCAGGTTGAATCAAGCATCCGGAAAAGAATGTCCTACAATCATAATGGGATGGTAAGGAAGTGATAGAATAGCATGATGACTTCACAAAAAAGTTCCTTCCTGAGACTTTGCATGACAGGATATCATGTATACCCATGTAAACTTTGTTGGATTCCCATCATTCTTGTGAGCCAAGTGTTTATTTGGAATTAAATCCTTGTCACTCAGTATAACTTCTTTAAGTACTCATAGGTATGTACACAGTGCTCATCAATCCCCCTTAGGACACATGTGACACATGTGTCTTCCTAAAAACATTGGTATTTTTTTTTAAGATTTATTATTTATTTTTGCATACAGGCTGGGGTACAGGCCAGAGGTATGGGGCAGTGGAGGGTTCACCAGAGACAGAGCGGGGAGCAGAATAGGCAGATCAACAGAAATACACTGCTGAGGGGAACAGCGGGGGAAGCAGGGAGGTCTGCCGAGCCATGTGAGAATCTCCCCATCGGGTGTCCAACTCACGTCTGGCTGCCCACAGCGCCACAGTGCAGTGCTTAACCGCTGAGCCACCAGGTAGGCCCCGGTACTGTGTTTTTTAATCAAAGAGGTACATAATGAGAAATTTGTGCCTTAAGTTTGGAAGCTAAGAATATTGGAAAATAGACTCAGTCTGTTAAAGTTTTTCTACTTCAGACGTTTGTTTTTTGGGTGTTTTCCTTTTCTGGGCTTTCTATTTTCCCAACTGTGGTGTTTCTGATTTTTAAGTACATACACTGGGAGTAGGGAATGCTGCCTTTAAATAGACACACAGCACTCTGAGAGATAGATTATCAACCTTTCCCAGGTGTATTTTAGCCCACATCACTCTGTTGCTGTCCTTATATTCCATTTATGCTGTTCCCCAATTCATGTCTCCGGAGTGAAGTCTCAAGATGCTATTTTTCTGTCTTACCGTTTTCCCAATCCTGACAACTAATCTGATTCCCATCTTAGGTAATTCCATGGACAGTCATTTGAGGAATGTCTCCTGTCTCATAGAGATAAAACCCCCTAACCTGTGAACAGCTCTCTTGAGAAGCCCAGAGGCGCTCATCAGGCATCACTTCCAGGGAGAGCTTGAGAGTCAAGTCATGTCTCTGGTCTTGGCATTTCCTAACTGTAAGATATATGTGATGGATTTCTGGATTTAGTCTAACAACTTTCATTCTTAGACTGAGAAGAAGAAGAGCAAAAACCTTCCTGTTCTCATCTTTCTGATCTGTTCTTGGCTCTTACCTCTCTCTCTGTTCTGATAACTTTTATCCAGCTTACATTCCCAGAGTCCTCCAACATGAAAACTTGACTTGCAGTTCCTATGTGGCAAGTCCATGAAGACCTTCAGGACTATCTCAGTCTCCTTAAAAGGTGGATCTATTTAAAACATAAAATATATTTTAAATAACAGAACCATAAACATGTGCTTATGGATTCTGAGGTAATTATTTGGCACTTCAGAACATTTTTCTAACAATGAATGGGCTTTGAAGTTTGTCAGATTTACATTAAAAATCCAACTTTTTCATATAGGTGACTTTAAGCAAGTAATTATCTTTTCTGTACCTCACTTATCTCATCTGTAAATAGAACTTACCAGATGGGACTGTGAAGATAAAATGCAAGAATTTGCATAAAGCACAAGCACTAGTGCTCAATAAATCATTATTGTATCATTATCATTACTATGTTCAGAAATATAAAATGGAATAGTAGACTCTATAGTTCCCTCAAATTTAGCCTGGGACTCTAATTTAACTTGTCACTGAAGAGAAGAGGATACTCTAATGACAAATACAGAAAAGCATAACAAAACCCCAAAATATTAGTGTTAATTAAATTATCATCCTCTCCTCCACCCCACCCAGGTATGGACTATATGCCTCTGTTGGTTTCTTGTGTTCTTACTCTTTGTTGGGTTTAAGGTTGTGGTGGCTATTTCTCAGTGTTGTGTTTAAGACTGGCGATCTTTACATACAAGGTTACATTTCTCCCCACATAAAGAGCAGTCTTGCTTGTTCAAAAGCAGTGAGTTCTCCAAACTCAACATTCTTCAACAGTGATACAAATTTGATGAGTTCAGTTTCTATCAAGTTCCACATAGCTTGATATTCATGGAACTTCACTCAGCAAGGGCACAACAAAAACATTAGATGCTGAGGGGGCATGATAATGGACAGTCAGAATCCTTGAGTTGTTGCTTCTCAGGAATATTGAGGGTAAGTTCCTGGAGGGAACAGCCACATTAGAACAGAACTGGGAATTTAGGTCCAGTGTCTCATAGGAGAGCCAGAAACCATCAGAAAAGAAAAGAAAAACTAAGAAAGTCAGGAACAGTGTCAGTGCACTGGGAGGGCTATCAGTCCGTCCGCTAATCAGGAGAGAGCATAATTCACTATGAGAACACAGCTTGTTCCACAGTTCTATAAAAGACACCCAGGTGACCTGGGACTGTGTTTGGCAAAGGAGAGAGCCACACAGTTGTCCCTGGCATGATCTTAAGGTGCTTAGGAGTGTTCATGATAGCGCTTGAGATCCTGGAGGACACTTATGACTCCAACCTGACCCACATGACTTCTAGTCTGCTTTTAGAGGAAATCAGAGGGAAAAATTTAAAAATACCTGAAGTTGAAAAAAAATGAAGATACAAACTATTGGAACCCATGGAGAGCAGCAAAAATGTAATAGGAAAGTATGTAGCAAAGCAGGCCCACATCAAGAAACAAGAATTAGCTCAAATAGACAAGCTTACCTCTGACCTCAAGATATTAGAAAAAGAAGAACCAAAAGCCTGTAGAATGAAGAAATTAATGAAAAAATTAGAAATAAATGAAATATATATATAAAAGATCAATGAACCCTGAAGTTCTTTTGGAACTAATGCAACACAACAAAAAGAAATAATTAACCCAATTAAAAAAAAAAGTGCAGTAGAGTGAAATAGACACTTCTCTAAAGAAGACATATAAATGGTGAAAAGGCACATGAAAAATGCTTCTCATCAGTTATCATTAGGGAAATTCAGCTGAAAACCACAATGAGATACTATCTCACATCTGGGAGAATGATCCATATAAAAAAATTTAAAAAAAGACCAGAAACAACAAGTGTTGCGAAGGATTCAGGAAAAAAGGGAAACTTGTACACTGTTGGTGGGAGTGTAGATTGGTCCAGTTCCTGTGGAAAACAATATGGAGAGGATCATTGGGGTGTGCTGATGGTGGCATGGTGTGAATATGTATTAAACCTATAATCACCAAATATGTGAGAGTATAAACCAACTTTACCTCAATAAACATAATTTTAAAAACCCTTCTATATCCCAGAAAAAGATGCTAATGCCACTTGTTTATTGTAAAATCTATTGACTGTGAACAGGAATCTTGTACTTTCCGTGAATGTCCATAGCAGAATAAGAAGCTAACTTAATAGTTTGAAAGTATGATAAAATCCTAGACCCAAAACCCCCTTCCACAAGGTTTTAAGATTTTATCAAGAATATGTCCACACCCAATACCAAGGCATATGATATAATCCTCCTTTGAACTTATTTCTGTAAAGATTCTATCAAAGAAGGATGTGTTAGAACAGCTGTTCTCAAGTGTTCTATACATGTACTCATGCATTCTTGAGGACTGCTGCAGGAACAAGCATTGAACTGTAGCATCTAACACTCAGGTGAAATAATTAAAGCGTCCATTTCTGTTTCTACAGATAATTTCTCAGAGCTTCTTGTTGCTAAAGAATAAACTGAAAACATCCTTCCAAGAGACATAGATGTCCTACCACTAAAACCTCATCCTTTGAAGTTACCATTTCCCCCACTGTATAGAGAACAATTACACTGTTTGGTATATATTTATTCATAAAGTATCCTCTGATGGCACCTGATATAGTGGACATTGTGTTAGACCTGGGACAATAGAGTAGAGAAATAGGTCCCATTATTCTCTTCAGTCTAGAATGGACACACCTCTTCTGAATGTTATGCTATTCTTTCTGTCTTCCTTAATAAAGATTTACATATATTCTCCATAATTTCACTTAAGATCCACCTGCTCCCAGATCTCTTCTCTGCTCTTAAGTTTTATGCTTCTCTACCACTGAGGGCATATCTCTGCCACAGAAATGTCTATTTTATTTTAGTCTATTTTTTACTTATATGATTTGCTTTCTTTATCTCTTAGTTCTACTCAATACTCCACTTGTGTTCAGTGTTCTTTTCAATTTTAATGTGGGCTCCATTCCTTACTCAAAATTTTTTGTCCTTAGGATATTGCACAGCATCTGACATATTGTAAACATTCAATAAATACATTGCATAATCATTGAATGATTAATTCATCCAAAATTATTTTGTGCTGAGTTTTGGTTACCCAATATGCAGAACCATAGATTTATACAACTATAGGGCTGAGGGAATTTTACAAGACCATTTTTAACTCTGTCTATCACAGATAAGACCTTTCCTAGTTGAATCATGGGAAGCAATATAAATACCAGAGATGCAGTCACTGAAGATACACAAAATATGTGAACAGAAACAATAATAACTGAAATAGGAAGAGACACTTCAGTCCAATAATCTCAGTGCTAGTTAAGGTCTTAGTTCAGACTTTTGTGTAAAGATGAATTCTGTTGAAATCTTTTCCACTTTGTTGAGCTCAATAAATGACTAAAAGGTAGGGTGAGAAGAATTGTTCAAGATTAGGGTAGAAAGCTTGAAATATATTTGAGTAGAGAGGGAAGTGATAGAAAATGGTTCTTATTAAGTAAATCGACGTAGACTTCAGTCTGTGGTATATTGAGCTCTCCTGGTCAGAGAATGAGGCAGGCAGGAAGGAAAGGACTTCATTTCTTCAGAGGAAATAAACTTTTAAAATCCTCTGAGGTATCTATCCTCTTTTCATTATCTCTTGCCTTTTCTTCTCTCCTTGTGTTTCTTTCATATAAATTACTATTTGTTTTTGGCATCAGTTCAGTTTTCTAAAATGCAGCCACCTGTGAATGCTAGCAAGCATATGCTTTTAATCTCCTCATAAGTTGTATTTAGAATCAGTAAGTTCTACCAGAGTAGAATCAGCCCAAGAAACATCCAACAACTTGCAGAATAGGATTAAACTTTGATGAAGGCAATTGTTAAGCTAAAACATGACTTTTCTTTCTGACAATTCATGACCAGGATAATTTGGTGTTTGAAGAATATCCTCTGACTGGTGATTTGCATCTGCTGCTACTGTCTTCATTGGGGCCTATAGTCCATCAACTGAAAATTGTTAAAACTGGCCAGGAAGGAAAACAAAGCAGCAGTATTTTTTTCCAATTTAAAAATGCTTTTAAAATGCATTGAGTCTTGAAGTAGGATCATTAAAAATAACTTTTAAGATAGAAAATGAAGTGTTAACAAAATTTCTAACATTTATAAATGCAAAATAAAGACCATAAGATTTTATATTGTCCAACAAATTTACTAAGAAGTACTCTGTACCTATATGTTTCTCTGGGCTGCAATGCTTTATAGGGCTGCTCAGGGCATGTCTACTTATAACCTATTTTATTATATATACTTACAGTCTACATTCTTTCACAAACTACCAGTAATGCAAACGAGGGTCAGTTTTCATGGATTTTACAGTTGATTACATAGAAATTTGACAAATAAAATGTTTTATTCTATTTATTTTTATTCTGGTAAAATAATTTGTCCAAGTAAGCCTGCCCCTTTGTTCATGTATAACTATATTTCAGATTCCTTATATTCCCAATTCTCCTTCCCCTATTAACTAGGCCAACTTGTTTATTTACAAAAGTGTAACAAATTTGGAGTAACTGGAGGGTCTGAGCTACCCAAGAGAAGCAGGAGGAACTGAGAACAACTAAGTGTCTCTCAAGCTTGACTTCTGTTCAACAAAACAGTTATGGTATTTCTCTCAGATTGTGAAGCTAATGTGACCAATAAGAAAAGCTAATGTGACCAATAAGACCAAAAAGACCAATTACTCTTATTCTTTTGTTTCTATATTTTCTTCTTCTTTTTATTGATCATTGGTTTATCACAAACTTCTAATGTTCTTTAAATATGAAATTTTAACAGGATTTGTTATGTTCTTAAGCACCTTTACTCTATATTCTAACATTTTTTCCTGAAGCCATGTCAAAATTTCTCATGGAATTTACTATAATTTTAAATATTTAATGCATTTTTATTTCTTAATATTTGAATTTTCATATGTAACATAATAATATATTCAGTCTCTAAAGGTTATATATTAAAATCAAATCAAACCTTTCCCCATTTTCTGCCCTTTTATTTTCCAGTTCTTTTTCCCACAAACTATGATTGCTAATTTCTTAGTCATCCTTTCAGACAAACATATGTTTTTATGCATAGTATTCATTCCTATCTCTCAGTCTTTGTACAAAAGAAGTATATTACACTCCATTGTGTATTTCATTTTCCACGCTTAATCACATATCTAACAAATGTGTCAAATCAGTATATATAGACGTATTCTCATTATCTTTATAGTTGCACTTTATCCTATTTCCCTATTGAACATTTAGCCTCTTTCCAATATTTTGCTGTTACTCTCAACTCTGCAATGACTATCTTTGTATATATGTCTTTGTGAACACATGTGAAACTATCTGTAGGATATATTCAAATTGCTTGATCAAAGGGAATAAAACCTATTTCAGTTTGAAAAGTATTGTCAAATTGCCCTTCAGTGATGTTTCCCTAATTTCAACCACAATAATAGTGTTTGAAAATAAGGGTTTCTTATGTAAATGTGAAACACCAGTAAAGGGAGGTAAACCAGCTCAATATGTCTTATAATTAGCAATGTATCTATGAGACATTAAATATAATTAAGAGCCTATTACAGTTACTGTTGAAATTAGTTAGGGTAATACTCTTTCTCACCTTCTGCAGCTGATTAAATGTGTACTTAATATCCATGCCTTAACTTGAAATCTTGAGAGTATTTAATGGATGCACACAGAGCATTTGACAGCTATGCTCACTGACAGGAGAGAGAGTGTTCTGTGCGTTTTAGACAAAGGTCAATGTCTTAAGTCTGATGCTGTTTGGTTAGACAAGTATTTAAACTGTGATTCAGCACAATATTAAACATGATGATGAGTTCAGCAGGTGTTTTTCATTGCTGCTTAAAACTGTCTACACTTTTGATGTTGGCTCATAATCGGATCATTTAGACTCAGCCTGAAGTGATTCTGTCTGGTTTTAACATGTCAATAAAATATAAATATGGTTTCAACTTCTGATTGTAGAATTAGGAGTTTTAGTTTTATTTATTAATGGAGTATATGTTTTATAGTGAATTACTTATACATAATTATTTTTTCTTCTTTTGGAAATTCTCAATTTATACCATGACATTCCTATTTTCTCTTTGGTGAGCTACAACCAAACCATTCTTTTCTGAATGCTGAAGTGAGTTCTTTTACTTTGCTTTATCACTCTTGGTCAATACTTTGACCTCTCTGAGCATCAGTCTGCCATCTATATTGAGTCAGTGTTTTCTTGATAGGATGTAACAGCTTGTAACATAAGGCTAATTATGCAAATCATGAATTTTCAATTATGTAGAAACAGCAACTTACAGGGAATTCATTATGAAATATATACTCCATTAATAAAAATCTTTAACATTCTTATATATAAAATCAGGAGTTGAATACTTTTAATTCTTTATTACCATGTTAAATACAGTCATAATCAGTCAGTGAAAATTCCACATTTCTAAGAGTGAAATAAATGCCTCTTGTAAAAAAGAGTAGTAATAAATATAAAATATCATAGAAAGGCATGCTCTCAATACTTTTTTATATCTATATTTCTGTCCTTTATAACCTTCTATCTTTTTACTATTTATTTTCTCAGGCCTACCTTTTAATAACTCACTCTTGACTCCTTAAGCACTACTATCAAAATCAAGTTGGGTATATCCCAAATTGGACTTACCTTACCCCAAACCAGTTCCTTCTTCAGAGTTCCCTATGTTGGTGAGTAGTGTCACCATGCTCCCTGAGACACATGCTAATAATTTCTTCTGCTTTTATTTTTTTCTTCACCAAATACTGTTGATGTTAGCCCCTAGATAGCTCTCAAATCTATTGCTTTCTCCACCTCAGTTGTACCATTTTAGTATTACCTGTATAGAGCCTTCTAAAAGACATTCCACATATACTCATGGCCTTCAGGTGACTTTTCACATAAAGTATATGAGAGTAAATGTTTTATTTCAGGTCAAGATAAATTACCATAATAACAGATTAACCCTGTAATATGAAAAACTTAAATACTAGAAAAATATGAGACAAAAGTTTTCAAGATCATTGATATTAGTCCACAAGATAATAAAAAACAGAAATAATGGAGAAAACAGAAGCAAGGTGAATCCAATGAATAATCTATCTTATTATAATGAGAAAGTTTGTAGTCTATGATTTAGATGTGAGTATCACATGGAGCCTAGTTGTCTCTCTCAGTTAAGGAATGGGTTGGGAACACAGAAGGAGCTGGTTAGATTTTTCAGAGAACAGATTACCAGAGAGGAGAGAGCTGCAAAGAGAGATAGCTTTGGAGATCTTTTGGGAGTCCTTTCCATGTATTCAGCTGAGTAGTGATCAGTATGTGTCTGTGAGGAGATTAATCATAGCTGAAGAAAAACAAGTAAAAAAATACCTAGAACTCAATTAGAAGCAAATAATAATGCCCATTTCTACCAGTGAGAGTGGAAAATCTCATAATTAATGGCTCATTGAATAGAGTACTTAGAAACATTTTTGAACAAGAAAAAGAAGAACAAAGAAAATCAAAAGCTAGCAGGAGGGATAAAGTAATGGAAAATTAAAACAGAAATAAATGAAATAGAAATTTAAAAAGACAGTTGAAAAGATCAGTGAAACCTAGGGCTGATTCTTTGAAAAAATAAACAAAATAGACAAAGCTCTAGCTAGACTCATTAAGAAGAAAATGAAAAAAAAAAAAAAACGAAAAAAAAAAACCTCTGATAAATAGAATCAGAAACAGAAGTAACAATAAACATCTCAAAAAATACATAAGATCTTAAGAGATTACTATAAACTTCTTCATGCAACAATTTAGATAATCTGAAAGAAATGGACAAATTCTCAGAAGGATACAACCTCAGAAACTAAATCATAAAGAAACAGAAAACCTGAACAGACCATTTATAATAAGCAAGGAAATTGACACAGTAATCAAGCATCCCAAAAAACAAAGCCCAGGACCAGACAGTTTGTAGTTCTACCAAACTTTCAAAGGTGAACTATCACCTATCTTTCTCAAACTCTTCCAACTATTTGATTGAATTAACACATTTTATGAGTCCAACATACTCTGACATCAGAAGACATAAAGACATTATACAAAAAAACTATAAACCAATATTCCTATGTGCGCACATGTAAAAATCCTCAACAAATTCCTAGAAAACTAAATTAAAAAAATATATTAAAAGTATCATACATCAAGACCAAATAGAATTTATCCCTGGGATATAAGAATTGTTCAAACAATGTAAATTAATCAATGTAATTTGCCATAACAACAAAAAGAAATACAAATTTATATGCTCAGATCAGTAGAAGTATAGAAGGTATTTGACAAGACTCAGTGTCCATTTATAATAATAATTTTTAAAAACCTCAGTAAAATGGAGATAGAAGGAATATTCCTCAAACATAATATAGACCATATACAACAAACCCATTTTTAACATCACACTCAATGGTGAAAAACTGAATATTTTTCATTTAAGTTTAGGCATATACCAAAGATATCCACTCTTCCTAGTACCATGCCAGATAGTATTGTAAACCTGGCTAGAGTAAGCAGGCAAGTAAAAAGGCATAAAAGGACTCAAGTGGAAAAGAAGAAGTAGAACTACCACTATTTACAGATGGCAGGACATATATACAGAAGACACTAAAGATGCCACTAAAATCTATTAATCAGTACAGTAAGTAGCAGGCTACAGAGTCAATACTCACAATTCTGTTGTATGCCTATATGCAAATAATTAACTAGAAGAGAAATCAAGACAACAATCCCATTTACAGTAGCACAAAAAAGGTTTTAAATAACTAGGGATAAGGTTAACAAAAGAGGTGAAAGAGCTGTACAATGAAAAATACAAATCACTATTAAAAGAAGTAGAAAACATAAGGAAATTGAAAGATATTCACTCATCTTGTACTGGAAGAATTAACATTGTTAAAATGTCTATCTTACCTACTTACCTAAATTGATATGTAGAGTCAATGGAATTCTTCAAAAAATAGAGCAAACATTACTGAAATTCATTGGAAACCACAAGGACCCAAAGTAACCAAAATAATCTTGATCCAAAAGAGGAATGGAGGTATTGCACTCCTAGACTTCCAACTATATTTTAAAGCTATATAAATCAAAACAATAAGGTATTAGACTAAAGAGAGACTCAATGGAATAGAATTATTAGACCAGTAATAAATCCACCCATATAAATAGTTAATCTATGACAAAGGAGCCAAATAATATATAACAAAAATGAAAAATCTGTTCAACAAATGAAAAGTAGTCATAGAAGTGTTTCAGTAGAGTATTACAAATTCTTTTGAATGAGAAAAAAAATAGAAAATCTCAGTAAAGAAATAAAAGTGACTAAAGAACCAAATGGAAATGATACAACTAAGCAATGCAATAGGAGAAAGAAAAAGTTAACTTTGTGGGTTCGATAGTAGAGTGACTAAGACAGAATATAAAATTAACTGAGACCAAGTTAATAGAATTTATCCAGTCTAAACAGAAGAATATTAAACTGGAAAATAGAATTTCAGAGACTTGTGGACAAATACAAAAGATCTAATATTTGCATAAGTGGAGTCTAAAATAAAGAAAAGAGAGTGTGTCCAAAACAGTATTCCAGAAAATAATACCAAATATTTTGGTAAAGATAAACCTACAGATTCAAGAACCTGAGCAAGTTCTAAATAGGATAAATGCAAAGAAATCCACATTAGATATGTCCCAATTAAATTTCTGAAAACTAAAGACAGAGCACATATTGAAAACAGAGAGAAACAGCACTTTATATATTATAGGAACACACTAATTTTAATGACAGTGGATTTCTAATTTTGAAACCTTGAAGATCATAAAAAAGCAACACAACATTATGCAAGTGCTGAAAGAAAGATTTGTCAACATGGAAACTAACACTGGTGTAATTATGATTCAATCATGAAGGGGAAATAAACATATTCTCAGACAAGAAAAAATAAATGACAAGAATAACTTAATGACTATGGGAAGTTTTTTAAGCAGAAAGGAAATTACAAAAGAAATTTTGAAGAATTGGGAAGTAGAAAGGGGAAAAGCAGAAATACATGCACATGCAATAAATTGTCCTTATCATGAGTTTTACAAATCATATCTATGACTAAAATAAAAACTGTAGTACCATTTGATACTTAAGATAATACTTAAAAGTGGGAAAGATTGAGGGACCTACATGGAAGTAAGGTTTCTACTCCGAAGTGGCAAAATGTTGATATGAATAAACAAGTATAAAAAAGAATCATGTATATAATCTTATATATTTGTATATGTTATGTATATAATCTTATATATATTAATATATGTACTACAGTTAATATACAATAGAATAAATGTGCTACATAAATATATAACATATAATAAATATATATAGTTCTCTATAGTTTAATGTTCAGAGCAGCTAATAGAAAACCTATATATAAAGCATTCAAAAACACTCGAAAAAATCAACATGGAATTTTAATCCTAATGTTAATTTGGGTAAGAAGCCAAAAGAATCTTTCATGATATAACTGCTATATGAAAACAATTCAGGAATCATCAGTCAAAACTTTTGACTGGCCTATCACATAGTTTAGTGTTTCCCAATCCTTAATTTGCATATTACTCACTTGGTGATCTTGTTGTAATGCAAATTATGATTTATTAGATGTAAAATGGAACCTATGGTATTGCATTCCAAAGAAGTTGCTAATCCTAAAATTGCATTTTGAATAGCAAGGATTTATTTAATCCCTTTCTCTAACAGATGAGGAATAAATGACCCTTCTCATGGATTTTTTGGGTATCACAATGACTCCAGAGGACCTAAAGTCATTGCAGTAGGATTTTATTAATAGCAATTCCTCAAACTCTTATCACAGAGATTTCTGTTCTGGCCTTGGTTATGTCATGCTTATGCTGCCATTGCTTATGTCATGGCTTTCAATATTCCTTCAATTCTGTGACTATATTGGAAAATTCCTTTCAATTGATTTCTTCCTTTTTTTCTTTAACTTTCTAATGTTAGTTCTGTTGCATGCAGTTAAAGAAACCTTCACTAACATAGGCACTGTGTTGGATTTGGCATGCAAATGAATATACCATATTTGCATCACAAGAAAATAATTTTTCCCCATGGGATATAGCATTTGAGATATTTTCTTAAGTGGTCACACAAGACCATTCCTAAATAGCCCTCTTCAGATGACTTCTTCCTGCACATTCCAGTTCTTATTTAGATTCCTGATTGATCTTTCCATTTGAATCTCTAATAAAAATGTCAAACGTATTATGTCCAAGACAAATCCTGATCTTGTACGACAAATCCTGATCTTGTACAACAAATATCACCAGCATTCAGGTAGCTGTTCATTAATAATCTAGAAATGTTTGCTGATTTCTATTTTTCCTTTCCTAAATCCAAAATTTATTGAGTTCTGACAGTTCTACCTTAAAAATATAGCTAGAATCCAATCACTTACTGTCTAAACTGCTATGTCTTATTCTAAACCATGATGCTTTCTCCTTTGGAAAGTTGCAGTAGCCTCCTAATTGCATTTCTGCTTCTACCCTAACTCTGTCACATGGTAGCCAGAGTGATTCTTATATATATATAAATAAATAAATAAATAAACCAGATAATGTCACTCACATCCTTAAAAACATTCAGTAGCTTCTTATTGCATGTGAATAAAATTAAACTCTACTCTGATCTACAAGGCCTATGTGATCTGACCTTCACCTGGACCACTTACTTCAACTTCTACTCTTCTTCTTACACATTATCTTCCAGCCATGCTAAGTCTCCTTGTTATAGTTCAGAAAACAGAGATTTTGTCTGTTCCACACCCTGTTGTAGCTCCAGTGTCTAGAACAGTGCCTGATACAAAGTATTAATAATTCTTAATTTTAAAATACTGAATCCAAAAGAAGGAAGATAATATGGAAAAAAGGAATAAGAAATTAATGAGACAAATACAAAATGAAATGGTAGTTATAATTCAACCATTTGGATGGAACAAGTGAAAATGAATAGCAAGACTGTAAATATAACTCAGACATTTCTATAATTACATTAATTCACAAATACCTAACACTCCAATTAAGAGGCTGAAACTGTCAGATTAGAAAAAGTAAGAATCACTATATGTAGTTTGTAAAAAAGGCAGTTGAACTATTAAAACACAATTAAATTAAAAGTTAAAGTATAGAAAAATATATCACATCAAAACTAATCATGAGATACCTTCCATGGCTATATTAATATCAGACAAAGCAATTTTCAGAGGAAGGATATTAGCAGTGATAAAGGAGGTCATTACATAGTGATGAAGGGGTCAGTTCATTAAAGAACACAAGCATTTTTCTCTTTCTTTCTGGCTTATTTCACTGAGTATGATCCCCTCTAATTCCATCCATGTCGATGCAAATTGCATGTGTTTATCTTCTTTCCATGCTGAATAGTATTCCATTGTGTATATGTACCACATCTTCTGGATCCAATCATCTATTTTTGGACATCTGGGTTGCTTCCATACCTTTGCTATTGTGAACAGTGC
>PVIJ01021041.1:0-19427 GCA_004024925.1 Scalopus aquaticus | reverse complement strand
TCCCCTGCAGGTGTGCTGGGGGACTTCCACTTCCAGGCGCTCAGGATTTGCACGCAGGAGAGGAGGCTGCCGCACGGCTACTACCTGTACGAGGTGATGGTGCGGCCTGCGGGCGGCGCGTCCAGCGCGGACTCGTGTGAGTGCAGGCAGCCTGCTGTGCCTGTCCTCCCGGGCCAGTGTCCAGACACTCGCCGCCGCGGCAACAGCTCAGGGCTGGCCTCCCCGTCCCAGCCCAGGAGAGCCGCCCTTGGCCCGCCTAGGCCCATGCAGACTCGACCCCGTGGCAGGCAGCGTCCCACAGCTGGACCGGGAGAGCCAAGGGCGCCCCCGGCACGGAGGGGCGGGCGCAGGGCTGGGGGAGCAGGGCGACCCTGCCAGCACCCAGCCTGCTTGGCCTCACTGCCCCCCAGCTGGCGCCGCGGGCTCTGCAGGGGCTGCTGGGCCGTCGGGTGCCCTCTGACGGCGGCAGACACAGCCGCCCTCGGGGGGCGCCCGCTGGACGGGCTGGTTAGTGGTGGCTGGCCCCGGGGTGTGAGGGGGCTGCGGGGAGCAGGGCAGCCACGGCCCTGAGCGTCCTTCCCGCACGGCGGCGCTGCCTTCGGCACCTCGTGGGGGAAGGGCCCGTGGCAGCGCGGCAGCCAGTCTGAGCGGGGTCGGCTCGCTCCGTGAGCCGGTCGCTTTGCCCCCAGGGTCCGAGGAGGCGGCCGGCGAGGACCTGGAGCCTGGCGAGGAGCTGGAGCGGCCCGGCTCCGTGGAGGCCGCGGAGGACAGCCTGAGTGGCCGCAGCAGCGAGGCGCTGGGCGTGGTGTCCAGCGAGGAGCTCGAGCTCTTCAGTGACGACGAGCCGAGCGAGGCCGGTAGCCAGGGCCAGGGCGAGCCCCTCAGCGAGGAGCTGGAGGAGGTCTCCAGCGAGGACGGGGCCGGCCCTGGGGCCGGGGACGAGGGCGAGGACGCGCTCAGTGAGGAGTGTGAGGAGCTGCTCAGTGAGGACGAGCCCAGCGGGCCGGAGCTCGAGGCCCTGCCAGCCCGCGGCCAGGCGTGAGCCGCCCGAGGAGGCCCAGCGTGTCGGAATAAAGCGTTTCCGCTCCTCCCGCTCCGGGCTGTGCTTGGTCAGGCGCCCGAGGCGGCGGGGCGGGGCGTCTGCCCCACCGCACCCCTGCCTGCGGGGCGGGGCGCAGGCCGGCGCCTGGCGTGTGGCTGTGCTCCTGCCGTCTCCGCCGCTCTTCCTGCCGGCCAGCCCCGCCTTCAGGCCGCAGTGCCCACCACAGCCGGGCCAGTCCGTGGGAACCGGGAAGGGGCAATCGCGAGAGTGAGATCCGAGAACAGCGGGGGCGGGCTGTGCACCTGCTGCCGCAGGCTGGGGCCCGGGGCTGGGCAGGCGCTGCCCGTGGCGCGCGTGGGGGCTCTCCGAGAGCCTCTGGGTGTGGAGCCAGCGTCGTGCGAGCTCCTTCCTGGCCGGTGGGCGGCCCTCGCGCTCGCACTGTCGGCCCCCTGAGGGCTTCCAGCTGGGTCTGGCGCCCCCTCCCTTGCCCAGAAGGGCACAGGCGCCGGCCTCCGGCGTGGTCACCGCAGCGGGGCCCGCACAACCAAGCCCAGAGCCCAGGGCAGCATGAGATCAGGGTCCTGGCGTCTGCCCGCCGCGGCCGCCCTCCTTTCCGAAGCCGGGCGCGTGCGTTTGTGGGCGCCGTGGGGCTCTCCGGGGGGCTTGGCCGCGCCGTTCCCTCGCTGGGCAGGCGGGACCCTGCAGCTGGCAGCGGCGGGCACCCCTCCTCTGCCCACTTGTGCGCCCCAGCTCTCCGTGGGCTTCTGCTCTGGCCCTGGGCAAGTGGGAAGAGCTGTTGGTTGTATTAAAATTCCTTTTCGGAATATAAACAGAAATAGATTTATATTGGGTGTAGAAGAACTGGGGTGCGGCTCAGAGGTGAGGTGGGGGTGAGAGGGGCCCCCAGAGACAATGGCAGCAGGATCGGCGGCTCCACTGGAACCCACTGCCGAGGGGGCAGCGGGAGACAGGAGGGTCGGTGCGGCCTGCAGTCAGCCCCGGCCCGGGAGGCCGGACACTCTCCTCACGGCCCTCACGGCCCAGCGAGCAGTCCTGGGAGGGCCGTGCTGGCGGGCAGGCCCCGCGCTCTCCCGGGCGCCAGAGAAACGGCTCCTTGGCAGGCCCCGGGTGGGCGGGCAGCCCTGGGTGCGTCGTGCTGCCCTGTCCACGCGGCTCGCTTGAGCGGGGTGGGTCTGGGGGGCGGCGCGGCGCCCGGCTGCATGGTGACTCTGAGGCGTCGCGCGGCGGGGGCGCGGCAGAGTCTGAGGCCGGGCGAGAGCGCCTGCTCCTCCACGGGGCGCTCGGGACCGGGCCACGGGGAGGCCTCGCTCCCCTGCATCCCCCGACGTGCCTGGCGTCTCTGCGGCTCCGGCTGCCCCCGGGACGCGGCCGCGACAGTGACGCGCTGCTCTGCTTGTTTCTAGAGGACCCGTTCGAGGACTTCTTCGGGAGCCGGCGGGGTCCCCGCGGCAGCAGGAACCGCGGCACGGGCTCGTTCTTCTCGGCCTTCGGCGGGTTTCCGTCCTTCGGAGGAGGCTTTCCTTCTTTCGACGCAGGTATTGGTCCCTGCGTTCTTGCCCTGGGTGTGCACCCCCAGGCGCAGGGCCCTGTGCACGGCTGCTCTCCCTGAAGGGCCGGGCTTCTGGGCGGCTGCCGTGCAGGCTTGGCCTTGCGCTGCGGCTTCCTGGGACGAGGCGGCCGCGGGGCGCCCATTGATGTAGGATGTGGACCACACCCCTGTCCTCGGCCACCCCGGATGTGTTGGCCTCCGGCGCGGAGCTTCCTGGGGGAGCAACTGGACTCACCTCGGGCTGGAAACCACGGGCTGGGGCTCAGCCTCGGGGCCTCCGGCCTGGCCCGCTCCATAGCTCCTGGGCGCGGGCGGGACACCCGCGGCCACAGGGCTGTCCGCGCCCCGGGGCCTGCTGCGGTGGCGGAATTCTGGGGTCCTGGGCCCCGTAGTGGCGTGTCCTGGTTGCCTGCGCCGGCGGCCTTTTGTTGGTGTGAGGCCTCGGCTTCCTCCCGCACCTCTTGCCTGCGGGGCAGCAGTGGGGACTCAGTGTCCCAGTTGGGGGCCGGTGGATTGAGCCTGCGCCCCGGTCGCTCACTGTGGGGCTCCTGGAGACGGGTTCAGAGGCCTCACGCGGCTTCTGTCCTCAGCCCCCGGCCCTTAGCTTGCGGCCGACTGCCGGAGGCCTCCCCAGCCTCGGGCCTCGTCCCCCTGGCTCCGACCCTCTCGGAGGCAGCCTGAGACGAGGCTGCAGCCTGCTGTGTGCACGGGGAGCGGGCGCGGCGGCCTGACCGGTGCCTCCCCGCAGGGTTTACGTCCTTCGGCTCCCTGGGCCACGGGGGCCTCACGTCCTTCTCGTCCACGTCGTTCGGGGGCAGCGGGATGGGCACCTTCAAGTCCATATCCACGTCCACCAAGATCGTCAACGGGAGGAAGATCACCACGAAGAGGTGTGTGCGCGCGCGGGCCCGTGAGCGGCCGGGGGCCGCAGCCGGGCCGGCCTGTCCCGGTGCTGTGTGGGCAGCAGCTCGCGCGTGGAGCGCTGACGCGCGGCGGGTGCTGTGGCGGGGCTGGGCGTCTCGGGTCAGCTGCGGCCCCGCCCTCGGCAGTGCTGAGACAGGCCTGTCCCTGTGCCGAGCGTGGCCTGGCCGGGCCGCGGGGCACGGCGCGCCTCAGCTGGTGGTGAGCGTGGGCCCTGTCCTGCAGGGTCGTCGAGAACGGCCAGGAGAGAGTGGAGGTGGAGGAGGACGGGCAGCTCAAGTCCCTGACGATAAACGGTAAGGAGCAGCTGCTTCGCTTGGATAGCAAGTAGCGCCGCACGCGCGGGCAGTGCCGGCGCCACCAGGAGCCGCGGGGTGAAGACCCAGATGCACCCACTCCGTGTAACTGTTCCTACCCTGCGTGTTCGCGGACGGCTCGCCCGGCCGCTTGGACATAGACTTTGAGTTCGTTGTCGGGACCACGTGATAGGACCATTTTTTTGTCTTTAAAATTGTTGTAAATCTCTGTATGCACTTTGCTTTTTTATTACACGTAACCCCGCGTGGCCGTGGCCTTGCGCACTAACGCCAGCGCGGCCGCCTCGGGGCGGGCTGGCCAGCGGCCGCCGTGAACTGACGTTGCCGGATGACCCCACCGCCAGGACGCCGTGTTTTTCAGTATTTAGATATTAACACACTCGTGGTGACACGTTTCCGGTGTAGTCCACATCGAGGATGTTTTCTAGTTGTGCATGAACGCTGGCCCTTTAGTTCTGACCATTGTTTAAATATGTAATGTTAAGCTTCGGTTTGAAAAGTTGGTAAACTGGGTCTTTGTCATTTGCTTAAAAAAAAAATAAACGCGAATGTGTTTGGTGCATTCTTTCCCGAGGGGCCTGCGGCTCCGCGTGCCTGTGCCCTTCACCCCGCCCGTCCCCCTGCGGCCAGGGCCAGCACAGTCCCCACGCCTGGGGGCGGCCGGACGGGGGTTTCTGCAGCGCTGCAGCCGGAGGCGCTCGCCCGCCCCGAGTCTCCTTCAGGAACGAGCGTTGCGGAGAGCGCCAGGGGGTGGGCGGGGCGGGCAGCCCGAGGTCCACGGCTCCCGGTTGCTCTCTGTGCCTGTGTCCCCAGGGCCTGGGGCGGGGCCACGACAAGCCCCCGGAGCTGGCCCGTCCCTGGCCAGTGCAGAGGCCGGGCTGCGGGGCGGGGTGCGGCTGCCAGAGAGGCCGGTGCCGGGGGCGCCCTGGGGTGTGCCCACTGTCTCCCAACCCTCGGGGGCTGTCGGAAGCACCTGCTCGAGCTGGGCTGGACCTGTGCGGGGGCGGGGCTGGGCCGGAGGTGGCCCCATCGGTGTGGTCTGCGAGCACTGAGACCCCTGGCTGGGCGCCCGGAGGGGTCAGGCGGCGCCCTGGGCGTCGGCCCTGATGAGGCTGTGGGCGGCCCCAGCCCCTGCTGGGCTCCAGGGTGCCCTGTCCTGCCGGCCCCGGCCGCCTGGGCAGGATGCTTCCGCTGCGTCCCGGGTTCTGGGGGTCGGTCCCTAAACCTGCTTCCTTCTCAGCCTCGTGTCCGGGCAGCGCGTGGCCTGTGGGGTCCCGCCCTGGGAGAGGCCACGGCGGTGGGTGGGCAGTGCAGCCCGGTGCCGGGCAGTGTGGTGACAGGGTGACCCTGTTCACCTCCAGCGGGGCGGGGGCGGGGCCGCGGGCAGCTCAGAGCCCAGCGGCAGCCCCGAGCGCCTTGCCACCGGGGTGCGGGCTGCTGCTCGGCGCCCCCGACTTGCTCTGGTCGGGGTCTCGTGGCTCTCCGGAGGCGGCCGAGTGCCCTTGTGCACGGCTCCTGCCCGTGCCCTGCACGGGGCGCGCTGGGATCTGGCCGGGAAGTGCCCGTAGAAGCGCCAAAGCCCGCGGGTTGCTGGGGAGCCAGTGAGGCGCCCCGGACATGCAGCCGCGCGGGGCCGCGCCTGCCGCGTGTTGTTTGGCTCCATTTGCGCTTTTGAGGGGCTTTCTGCTGCGCCCCTGCAGCCGGCCTGCCTTCCCGTGACTGGGCAGAGCGGTGGCGCCGGGGCCGGCGGTACTGCCCACGCCCGCAGACCGGAGGCTGCGATCCCGCAGAGGGCGCTCAGGCAGGCCTGGCCTGAGGAGAGCGCCTGCCTGGCGGGCAGTGCCGCTGCTGTCCGTGAGAGGCCCCTCGCCAGCCGTGTCCACCGTCGCGCCCAGCTGGGCCCGTGGCTTGGGGGGCATCCCCTCTCCGCGAGCGTCCTCCCCGTCTGCGCCCCCCGCAGTGTCTGGGCGACGCTGGGCCTTCTGCCAGGGTTCCTAGGTGTCCAGTCCTGGGGCCGTCGCCCACCCAGCGCGCTGCTGCTCCGCAGGGTCAGCTGGGCCGCAGCCTCTAAGGCCGTTCTTACACTCGGGGTCAGGTCGCCGCCAGTCTCGGGAACCTGGACTGCGGTCTTGGCAGAGGCCCCCGGGCCCCGCCCGCGCCCCGCCCCGCGCCCCGCCCCTCACAGGCGCCTCGGCTCTCTCTGACCTTAGCTACGTTTTGTATTTGGGGCCCCTCCACGTTTTCTCCTGTTCTTACCCTCCTCTTCCTCGCAGTCAGTTTTACATACGCTGCACCCCGGGGTGGGGGGCCCCGCCTCGTGCTGCCGCAGGGTCTCGCGGTGCCGGCTGCCGGCTGAGACCCAGGGCCCTGGACTGGGCAGCGTCCCCGCAGGCCGCCTGGCCGAGATTCGACTCCGCGCCCCTTCTGCTCGGCTTCCGGTCAGCCCCTTGGTGGTGTCTGCCTGCCCACGAGCCCCGCCCCCCATCAGGGCTTCCTCCCGAAGCAGCTTTGCCCACCTCCAGGGCTGTGCCAACGCCGCCTGTCAGCTTTCGGGGTGCCAGCAGCCCGGGGTGTGGCGGGGGCAGCGGGTGGCCATGCCGGGGCCGTCCATCCGCCCGGGCCCGCGCTGCACCCCAGGACGCCCTGAGGAGCTGGCCTGGGCGCGTCCGTTGCCGGGCAGCGGCCCTGTGGGTGCTGCGAGCCGCCCGCTAGACTAGGGGTCTCCCCGCGGCCTCGTGGGCGGTACGGCTCATTCGTGTCCGACAGGCACAGGCTTCCCGGCCCAGTCCCTTGGCTCGGCCGCACTGTCCAGTGAGGAGCAGCCGGGCTGCCCGCGGGGAGCCCTTGCGGGTGCTCGTGGTGGACGCGGCCGGCGCCGGGCCCAGGGCGGGTACGGTGGCCGCGCGGGGCGCCTTGTCCTTGGCTGCAGCGCGGGGGGGGAAGCCGGCGCTCCGCCCGGGGTCCCCTCCTGCCCGCCGGGGGGCCGCCCGCGGTTCAGGCCCCCGTCCTGGGTCCTCCTCGCCCTTGGCGCCCGGCCCCGCGCGTCTGCTCCCGGCGCCCCCCTGGCCTTGCTCCCCAGAGGAGGCCGCTGTCCGGCGTGGCTGTCGAGGCGCAGCCAGGTGTCTGTGACCGCGCCCCTCGCGCCTCCAGCCCCAGGTGGGCGCGGTCACGTGCTGGCGCGGGCGCCCTCGGGCTACCGCAGGGTTCCGCCCCCGCGCGCCCCGCACGCCCCTCGCCGCCGCCTGCGCCCGTGTGCGCGGCGGGGCCGGCCTCGAGGGGGCGCTGTTTGCGGCTGTCCGTGAGGACTCCGCGCCGCCGAGGCAGGCCTGGGGGGCGCAGGCCTCGTGGGCCGGGGCCGCGCTCTGGGGTGTTCGCGCCGTCTGAAGCCGTCTGCCCGCGCTGTCGGGATTTGAGTCATAGGGACGAGCTCCCGCCCCCCAAGGAAGAAAGGACACCCCGAGGCTGCCTGGACTGAATGTGTTTGGGGCCCGGCCGGGCCCCAGCGTGCGCGCGGGGCGGCTGCGGGGTCCTCCCTCCCGCGGCTTCCCGGTGGCGCGGGGCTCGGCCGTTGTCCTCGAGGCGCAGGCCCCGCGGTTGGGGCCGGAGGTGGCGCCCGAGCCCGGAGCCCGGCGGGCTGGGTCTGCGCGTCAGTCCTGCTCAGGCGCGAGGGGCCTCAGGCCGGGGGATGGTGGTGGGAAGCGGCCTGCGTGGCGCGGCCGTGGGGGCGCAGGGGCCAGCTGGGGTTCACCGGGGCTCCGCCCACCGCGCCGCGCCGCCCTCCTGTAGCTGTGATGGGGCAGGCGTGGCTGCGGCCGCGGGCCAGGTAGGGGTGCGGCCGTGACGCCCTCGCCCCGCCGCGCTCCGCAGCCTTTCCTGCCTGCGCCCGGCGGTGCGTCCAGGTCTGGCAGGGGCGTCTCCCTGCGTGATGCCCTCGGAGCCCTCCCCGGCCCAGGAGGGGCCGCCTCGCGGGCTGCGGCCGCTGCCCTGCCCTGCGGGGCCTGGAGGGTGGCGCCCCCAGCCCTGGGCAGCCGGCCTGGGCCTGGCCCGTGTGCCGGGCGCCCGCTGGCCGGGGCCTGCAGTCCCAACTGGCCGCCGGAGGTGCCGCTCCCCTGTCCCGGTGGCCAGCGGGCGCGCCTGACCTCAGGCCAGCGCCGCGTCCTCCAGGAGGGCCCGGGGCCACCCCCACGCCAGCCAGACGAAGGCCCCTGGGCGCGGCGCCTCCCCGACCTGCACCGCCCCAGAGGCCGGCCGGCCAGGCAGCGCGGTTGCGTGAGGCCCGTCCCTGTGCCCTGCGCGTGGCGTCCACTCTTCTCCACTTGGAGGGGCCAGGCTCGCCCCAGCAGAGCCCTTGGACCCCGCGCCCCAGGCCCGCATGGCCTTGCGGGCAGGCTCCCCCGTGGCGCCACGGCCCCTGGTGGCAGAGCGGGCGGCCCCCACGGGCTCCGCGGCCAGCGCCGTCCAGGGGAGCCAGCAGGGCCCTCGGGCTCAGCGGTGGCCACCGCCCAGAGCTCGTGCCCCCGCAGGTGGCTGTGCTGCCCGGGGCTGCCGGGCCGTCCGGTCAGTGGGCAGGGCCGGTCCCCTCCCCTCCTTTTGCAAACCTTCCTGCTGCCGGAGGCGCTCGGTCCACCTCGCGGCTGGCACTCGGCCGCCCGCAGGCCGGGGCCATCAGGGGTCCGAGTCCCCCTCGGGGGTTGGCCCGGGCACGCAGGGCCACCGCGGAGACCCGGCCTCTGCTCTCTGCCCGGCCCCTCCCCACGCGGAGCCTGGGGCCGGCAGGGGCGACGTCCCAGTGGGCCTGCTCTGGAGGCCGGAGGCCGGCCAGCGGCTGAGACCCAGGGCGGCACTGGCCACGGGACCCTGCGGAGGGAAGCCGGTGCCGGGCCATCTGGGCCAGTTTGCTGGTTTTGTACGCCTGCTGCTCCCTGCAGACGCCCGGCGCAGCGTCCAGGTCGCTGAAGAGCGAACGCAGATGTCCAGCCTGGGGCCAAGCACCGGTGTGGCCGCGCCCTGGGCAGGCAGAGCTGCCCGCACCACGTCCCAGCTGCCTGCCTGAGCCAGACCCTGCCTGTGCACTGGCTCTGCCGCTGGTGCTCCTGGGCAGCTTTGTCCCCCGTGGGCTGCTGACGGGTGAGCTGAGCCCAGCCCGGGCGGGACGGAGACCATAGGGCAGCCCGGGGCCCACGGGGCGTCCAGGCCCTCAGGGTCTCCCCGGCCCTCCTGCCCGCCCACACGGAGCTGGATGCACCCAGGGCGTCCACCCCCTGCTCACAAGGCGAGTGGCCGAGCATGAGTGCTGGTCACAGCCCGGCGCACAGAGGCCCAGGACAGGCGTCCGGCTGCGTCCTCCCCGAGCCCGGGTGTCCTCCAGGCCCCCGCCGGCCGGCGAGCCCGACCCTGCAGCGCACAGCCAGCCCGCCTGCCCGCCGAACAACTCTGCCCCAGGCGCGGGTCGGGGTGCGCGGCCGCAGGGGTAGGCTGCCCACCGGGGCACAGCCCCTCCCGCCCGTGAGGGCCGGCAACGCCGCCGTCCCCCACCCTGGCGCTGCTGACCCCACCCGCGTGCCCTGGCCTGGGCCGGCCTGCAGCCCTGACCCCTACAGAGGGCGCAGTGGCCCTGGACCCGCTGTCCGCGTGGTGGGGCTGCCTCCTGGGGCGAGCCGGTCCCTGGCCGCTGCCCGCGGGCTCCATGGCCGCTCCAGATCCGGCCCCTGCGGCCTGCAGCCTGCGGCGGGTCCTGGGGCAGTGTCCGGCTCCCCTGGCCGCCCCCGGGGCCTGCGGCCCAGACAGGAGCTGGTCCTGCTGCGGGCGAGTCCAGCCTCGGCAGGGAGGCCGCAGTGCCACCTTCAGAGTCGTCACCTGGACACCTCCACCTCCAGCCCAGGTGCGGCCACTGGCCTGCCCCTGGCCTTGCCCGAGTGGGCGCTCCTGGGGGCCACCCAGCCACCCCGTGCAGGACGGCACCGGAGAGCCCCGGCCAGGGGTCCCCTGCGCTGGCCGCACCCCTTCACCAGGCCCCGAGGCACAGAGGCAGCTGTCCCCGGGGCACCCGAGCCGTGACCCCAGAGGGGAGCCGGGCAGCGCACCCCGGGGGGACGCTGGCCCCTGTCCCGCCCGCTCCAGGCCGAGGGCCAGCACTGGGGGTGCGGTGCCCGCCAGCCGGGCTGACCCCCTGCGTCCTGTGCTTTCAGGTATGGCTGACGAGGAGGCCTTCCTGGAGGAGTGCAGGCGAAGAGGCCAGAACGCGCCGCCCGCCCTGGCTGGCCAGGCCGCCCCCGCCGCCCACCCCTCCGGCGCGCGGCCGCCCCGCGCCCCCCGACCCGCCGCACCGGACAAGCCCTCGGCCCTGTTCATCCAGGAGGAGAACGACGAGGAGCCGGCCAGGCCCAGGGCCCCCGGCGCCTGGGACACCGCCGCACTCTCTGCAGGTGTGCGCCGGGAGACGGATGCGGAGGCCACCCCCTCCTCGCCACGCAGCCGGGACCCCGCGCCTGCGCCCCCGGTGGCGGCGTGCAGGGAGCCCGAGGCGGAGCCACCTCGCCGGGAGGCCGCCCGCCCCTCCCCGGGGCCGGCGGCGCAGCGGCGCCCCGCGCTGTGCTGCTGCGTCCTGACCTGAGCGGCCGGCGGCTGGGCGGGGCTGCCGCGCGCAGGCCCCCCAGAGACCCGCGATTAAAGTGGGTGCCGCCCCCGAGCTGCGCGCAGTGTGTCCTCTCGGCGAAGGGCCCCGGGTGCTGCTTCCGCCTCGCGGCTCCTCCTGCGGCTTTCCCGCCGGGTGCCGGGGCGCGAGGCCAGCGGGCTTGGCGGTGCCCGGCGGACGCGGGGCGTGGCCGGCAGACGAGGGGCGTGTCCGGCGGGGCTGGGCGTGGCCGGTGGGCGTGGGGCGTGTCCGGCGGGGCCTGGGTGTGTCCGGTGGGCTTGGGGGTGGTTGTCTTGGGGTGTCGGGCGGGGCTTGGGCGTGTCTGGCGGATGTTGGGGGTGTCCAGTGGACGCGGGATGTGTCCAGCGAGGCTTGGACATGTCCAGCGGACTTGGGACCTGTCTAGCGGGGTTTGGGGGTGCCCGGCCCCCAGCTCTGTGACCCAAAATGAATTTGGTGCTGGACAGCTGTGGGGAGTGTTTGTGTCCATCTGGCAGCCGGCGGGAGATACGGAGGGGTGGTGGCTAGCATCCTGGGGTGCAGCTCAGCTCCTGGGCCCCTGCCCCCACCGTGGGGAGCCTGGCACAGACGCAGCCCCGGGGCAGGGCTGCTGGGCTCTGGGCCGGAGACGTCAGCCTGGCTGCCGGACGGTGCCCCGTGCGGCTTGGCCCTCCCACGCCGCAGCCGCCCGAGCGGGGCTGTGGGCAGAGGCCGCCCCTGTCCGAGATGCTCCCCGCGTCCCCCGCAAGCCTGCCCTGCTGCAGGGGCGCCGGCAGGGAGAACTGAGTGCAGGGCCCGCCGGTGCGGACGGTGCCGGCCCAGGGAGGAGCCCGCCCAGCTCTGTCCCTCCTGGGGCAGGCGTCGCGTGGAGAGAGGGCTGGGCCATCTGGCGGGAGGACGGCCCCAGCTGCGCCCTGGCCCGGCCCTCCTGCCCGCAGCCCTGCCCTCCCGACGGGCCGTGCGACTGGGTGGGAGCCGGAGCCGGCTGGCGGGTCCCGCCGAGCGCCCGAGTGGGGCTGGGGCTGCGTCCGGGGCCGGGGGCCTTCTCTGCTGCTCCTTTTCTGCTCTTGCTGCGCGTGGTGGACACGGGCGGGGGCGGTCTCCCTCCTCTCCCGCGCGAGGGAGGCAGAAGCCGGGCTGCCGCTGGTGGCGCAGGGGTTAGAACGGGCCCGGCCCTCACCGCGCCCTCACCGCACCTGCACGCCCACTGGGGGCCGGACAGGGCCACAGGCAGAGCCTCCGCTGGGTCGCGGCAGCATCGCTGCCTATGGTCACAGGAGCTGGACGCGCCCGTCCTGTCTGGCCTGGGCCCTCCCTGCCTCTGCTCCATGGTGTCCTGGGTCCTGGCTGCTTGGCTTGGAGCTGGCCCGGCTGGCCCTGTGGGCAGGGCCCAACCTGTGTGCCTGGGCATGTGCCCCGGCTGAGTGCCCCTGAGCTGGTGGCCGCACGCCTGTCCCGGGCATGTGCATCAGCCCCTGGCCACCTGCCAGGCTTGGAGGTGCCGCCCCTGGTGGCGGGAGCCCGAGCAGTCCCCGGGGCAGGCCCTTCGAGAGCGGCAGGCTCGGCCAGCCCTCCAGCCCCTGCCTGCTGCCCAGTCGCTGGTGAATGGGGGTCCTCGGCCCCCGCCGTGGCCATCGGCGAGCGTGTCGGGCTGTGAGTGTTGGGGGGAGCTGGCTGCCCACCTCTGACTCACCCACACAGGAAATGGACAAGAAAGGAGTCCCCAGCATGGGCGGTGGCTCCATTCACCCCACAAGTCCAGGCGCATGGAGACCACAAGCTGCAGTGGCCACTGTGCTTTCAGACGCTTGTCCAGCAGGCTGCAGGGCTGCTGAGCACTGACCCGACCTGGTTCTGGCTACCCTGGTCACACACAGGCCTGACCTGGCGTGCTCAGAGCACCCGTCTGTGAGCCCGGCCAGCGCAGGCCTGGAGAGGCTGTTCCCCTGTAGGACACCAGCACCTTTGCTGTGGCCGTGTCCCTGGGCGGGTAGGCGCCCTCAGTCCCTCCCCTGGCCTCTGGTACCTGCAGCACAGGGAAGGGTGTCTGCTCCCCGTGAGCAGGCTTCTCCCTGCAGAGAGCAAGGTGTGGATGTGTGCCCAGTCCCGTGTGGGGCGCCAGGGCCTGGGCATGGCGGGTGGGGCCGCAGGGCAGATGGCGTCCCCTGCCTAATTATCTGAAGGCACCGCAAAGGGGCGCTTGGTTGTCTTTTTGGGGCTCCAGGCATGGAGCTCCCTGATGGGGGGCCCCCAGGACATGCCTGCCCCTCGGTGGCAGTGCTGCTTGCATTGTTTCACCAGCCGTGTCTCCTTAGGGTTCAAAGAAGGGAGCAAGAGGAAGAAGCCGAAGCACAAGGAGGAAGCCAAGAGGAAGAAGCCCACTGAGGGGCCGCGCCACTAGCCGGGCCAGCCGACAGCGGCCCCAGGCGCCGCCAGGCCAGCTGGCCGTGCCCACTCTTAGGTAGCGGCATCTGCCCCCACCCCCTGTAACGAGACCGCCTGCCTCTGCTGGGGCGCCAGGGCAGGCTCAGGACAGGCCCGGGCGTGGGGCACCCCTGGACTCTGCTTCTCCAACACTAAACCCCAGTGGCTTCTCTCGACCCCGAGGGTCTGTGTCATTCTGTTCACCTGGTCAGCACCGGCCAGCTGCCCAGTGGTCAGCTCCTGGCTGCGTGCTCATGGGACCCCGGTGGTGGCGACAGGAGAGGGTGGTGAAGGGCAGACTCCCTCCTTGCCAGGCAGCCTGCAGCCCGGCCAGCCTTTCTCTGCTGCTGGAGCCATGGGCCCAGTGGCCGCGGCCTGCGACCCAGGGGTGGTCATCCAAGCCGGCGTCCCCAGGGGTCCCGCTCCTGCTGTCCGTGTTTTAAGTCCCGTCTGTGTTCTTGGCTCTGGGCTGCTCTCTGTGACGCGTGGGGGCGGGGTCACCTCAGCCTCGCTGCTGCTCTCAGTGGGGCCTGTCTGGGGCAGGACAGCCCTGCTGACCACGTCCACCAGCTCTCAGCTCGCAGACACCGGCTGCTTCAGAGCGCGGCTTTGCTCTAGAAGCTGCTGCCCAGCGCCCTGGAACCGTGTGTGTGCCCCCAAGCTTCCTAACCACCCCGCCGGGCGCTGCGGCCCGCACCTGCCGTGCTGGGGGGGCGGCGCCGAAGCGCTGGACGGGACGGGGTGGCGTGGGGTGCTGGGGTGCCGCTGGGGCAGGGCGGCGTGGTGTGGGTGTGCGGTGCAGGCCAAGCAGGGCGGCGCCCTGGGCAATAAACAGTGTTGCTGGAAAGCGCAGTGGTCACTCCTGGGCCCGGTGCCAGGGCTGAGAACAGCAGTGGCTCCGCGGGCATTTCAGCCGTCAAGGGGGCAGCGGCGTTGTGCGGGGCGGTGGGGGCGGCGCCGGTGCCCAGCCCTGGGCGGGCAGGGTGTGGTCAGCGTGTGATGGCTCTGGCCCTGGGCTACGAGGGGCTGGGTGAGGCCCTCCTGGGGCTCCGCGCCCGTGGACGTCCCCCCGGCCCAGCCCCTGGACATGGCAGGCGCCAAAGGTGAGGGGCTCCCCCCAGCGTGGACCCCGCTGGCCGTGTTGTGTGCCCCGGGGCCGGCCCAGGGGGTCTGGGCAGCTTCTCCTCAGGGCTGAGGCTGCTGGGCAGCTCCGTCTGCCGCCCTCAGGTCAGCAGGAGAGGCCGGCGGGCAGGGCGGGCCTGGACAGCTGGGTCTGCCCCACCCTCGGAAATGGGGCGCTGCTCTGGCCCCACAGCTGGGCAGTGCCCTGGGCGTGGGGCCAGAAGGGTGGGCGGGTGGGCATGGGCCCAGGCTGCACCCTCCGCCCTGGGGTCCCTTTGGGGCGGGGCCCCGCGTGCTGGGCAGCTGGGCCCTGTCCCCCGCGTCTGGCAGGCTGCCCTGGGCCTGTCAGGAATCAGGGCGCACCCAGAGGGCAGGTGGCTGGGCTGGGGCGGCACCCACCCCCCGGTGCTGCCCAGGGCTGCCTGATGGCTGACCCTGGGGGACAAGCAGCGTCGGGCTGGCCATCTGCCTGTCCTCGGGCGCCTGGCGTCCACTCCCCCGTGCGCGGCCACTGGCGGCCACAGAACTCACGTGTCCCCGGGCCCAGCACTGCCCCTGCGGGGCCAGTCCCGCCTGTGACTCTGGCGCCCTGGGCCCCACCGCGTGGGGCCAGCGCTGGCCTCCGTCCCCTCCTTTCCGTGGCTGAGACCCGCGGCAGGACAGATGCCCCATGCTGCCCCCCGGGGCTTGGCCGGCACCTGCCCACTCTGGGGGCCGCCCCCAGCGCCCACCCTTCCTGGGCCAGCGCCTGGGGGGCCCTCGCCGGTTGTCACAGGCGTGTCTGGTCAGCAGCGTCCATCTTGCTGAACAGACGAGACCTGGTTCTCCTGGCAGAGGAGGCCGTGCGTCTGCCCGGCCAGCTGTGCGGAGTGGCACGGCCGTTGTCCCGGCTGGTTCCGGAACGTTCCATGCAGTGGAGCTCTGGGCGGGGAGCGAGGGCCAGGGACGGATGGGGACCCTCCAGGCCACAGGCCAGACCCCTGCATCGCTGCCCGTCCCAGGGGACGCTGGCCCGTCCACCCCGACAGCCCAGGCCCGTGGCTTTGGAGAGCCGGAGGGGCTCACAGCGCCCTCCACGGGGCCCCGGGCCCACAGGGTGGGCAGGCGGGGTCCATGGCGCCCTGCTGCGGGCTTGGGCTGGACACGGACCTGCCAAGCCACTCCCTGGGCTGTGGGATCGCCCGGCCAGGGCCACTGCGAGGTCAGTGCAGAGAACGAGCCGTGTGGGCCTCGGGCCCTGGCCCCAGGGGCGCCGACGGGCTGTCCCACGTGGCCGTCCCTCATGCCTCTGCCCACACGCAGTGAGGCAGCATTATGGCCCCCGAGAAGGTGCACCACGTCCCAACAAGCCCAGCCCCCGACCCTGCGCCGCCTCGGTCCAGTGCCTCGGCCCGTCCGGGCAGTGCGGGGCGGCCCAGCTCGGCTGGAGGGGCTCCAGGCTGCCGGTGGGGACCCCACAGTGTCCAGGGGCCACCGCGACTGCTGTCCATGGTCAGCTGGGTTTTCGGGTCCAGGTCTCTGTTGGGCTTCCTCTCTGGGGTGCTTCACTGAAGCTGGCTCAGCTGGTCAGGCCCATCCCGTCCTGCCTGTCCTTGGGCAGCCCCGGCGGCCCTGGGCCTCCTGCTGGACACCGCGGGCAGAGCCCCCTGATTCGCCCTTCAGGGGTCTTGGACGTTTGGGTCCAGAGCAAGGCCTGCAAGGCGCTCCCCGCAAGCGCTGCCATCCAGCGGCAGACTCGCCGGTGAGGCCCACGTGGACACCCCAGCCCTGGGCTACAGCGCGGCCCCTCGAGGTCACCCGGAGCTGCCAGCTTGAGCCGCCCGAGCCGCGTGGACGGGCCGGAGCAGACCCGGGCTGGGGTTTGCCTTCGACTTTCTCCAGCACACAAGGAAGTTTCTCTTGTACAAACGCTAAACTTCATTTCACACTCAACATATTTTAAGAAATTCTGAAATTAGGGCCTCCCTGGGGCCTGGGGTCAGTCTCAGGCTGTTACAGCATCGGCCTGAGTGCAACCCCGGCCAGGGCGCTGCCCACAGGGCGCAGCAGACCCTCCTGTCTCCCGCTGCCCCCTCAGCCGTGTGTCTCAGTGGATCCGCCTGTGCTGCTCCCCGCTGTGTCTCTGGGGAGTCCTCTCACCCCGCACCTCTGGCCTGCACCCCAGTTCTTGTGTGCATGAATGAATAAATAAAATCTTAAAAAAGATTCCGAAACTAAATGTACTTTTTCTCCGCCTTTCTGAGTGGAGGCCAGTGTTTTATGCGCGAATGCTGAAGCATCTGTTCGAGACCAGTCTTGGGCTCCACGCTCCCCCTGGAACGTCCACCCGCTGGACGCCTCGCGGCCGACTCCCGATGGTTTGCCGCAGCGACTGGCGCCGGCCGCCCACCCTCCGCACCCCTCCGTGGTCCCGCCGCGCGTCCGGCTGCCCCTTGCCGGTCTCCCCTCCTGGTGGCTGCTCACGGAGGCCGGGGCGCGTCTCTTCTCTGGCCCACCCATGGGGGCAGCCAGTGGGAAGCGGCTCCACGCGGGGCCGGGGGAGGGGCCGCCGCTCAGCGTCTCCTCCGCACGGACATGCTGGGGGAGCACCCCGCGGCCCGCGACAGGCCCCGGGCCAGAGAGGGCTGGGGGCAAGGGGGCGGGGCCCGCGGGGTGTGGGGGCGGGCCCCCAGGAGCAAGGCCCGAGCGGGCACAGCAGCTGCCCTCCCCGGCTCCCCACAGCTGACGCTCCGCTGCAGTGGGGTGGGGGGCGCGGGGTGGGGTGCGGGCGGCCCTGGAGGGGCATCCTGGACCCCTCCGTGGTGAGGGGTTCCAGCGAGGCCAGGGATGAGGTGGCCTTGTGTGGTGGCCCCATACTCTGTGACTCCGCCCTCGAGAGAGGCTCACGGGAGACCCCTGGGGCGCCCAGGGGCCTGGAGGGGCGGGGGCGCCCTGGGCCTGGGCCTGCGGCCCCTGCCCCAGGTCCGCACCCAGCCCGGAAACGCGTCCAGGGCGCGCTGCTCCCGGTGGCCACAGGAGGGCGCCTCCACCAAGGAAAACAGGTGCGCGGAGCCCCTCCGCGCGCACAGACGCGGCGCGCGCACAGGAGCGCACAGCGCAGAGCCCCCAGGCTCGCGCGCGCTGAGCTCCAGGTATTCAGGGCTTGGTGGGCGGGGGGCGGGGCCGCGCCCCGGGGCAAGGGAGGGGGCGCTCCTGTCCAGGCCCCTCTCGCCCCGCGGACTTCCCGCCCGGGATCTCCCGTCTTTTCTCCAGTGGCGTCTGGCGACGGCGATTTGTGGTTTCCCAGGCTGAGCGAGAGAGTGAAATGCATCGCTGTTTCAAGCGCCCTCCAGCCCGAGACGCATAAGCGCCGGCCCAGCCGCGGACGGAGGGAGCCGTCCGGTCGGCCCCGAGGGGCTGGGGCCTGCAGTCCCGGCGCCCACCGCCGCGCCGCAGCTCAGCTCACCTCCCGGGCCGCGCAGGGCGGGCTCCCCAGGTGCAGGTGCCCCCGCGCGGCCTCTGCAGGCCCAGGGCGCATCGGGTGCCCATCGCCCCCTGGCGAAGGCCTTGCGGGGGCCGAGGCACAGAAGGCGGTGGCGCAGGCCCACGAAGCCGCGGCCGGCGAAGCGCGGTCTCGGGGCTTCCTCCCCTGTCCCTGGGCCCCGTGACCAGCCGTCGGGCACCGGCCTCGGCCGAGCAGCCCGGGGTGCAGACGGACGGGCAGGTGGTGTGCGTGGAGCTGGGCGCGCCACTCGGGTCGGGGCGGCCGGCGGTCTGGGGCTCCAGAGCGGGCGAGCCTGGACGCTGGGTCGGCTCCCGGCGGAGGCGGTTTCAGCCAGCCAGAACCGGTTTGAACCGGTCTCATCTGGCTTGAACTGGCCCGAACTGTTTTCAGCTGGTCTGAGCCAGTTTCTACCAGCTTGAACTGGTCTCATCTGGTCTGAGCAGTGGGTTTGAGCCAGTCAGCTCAGCCCGTTTGAACTGGTCTGAACCGGACAGAACTGGTTTCAGCCTATGGAGACTGGTCCGAACCAATCCGAACTGGCTTTAACCAGTCTCATCCGGTTCAAACCAGTCTCACCTGCTTTGAGCTGGTCAGAACCGGCTTAAACCAGTTAAGACCGGTTTGAACCTGTCTGAACTGGTTTAGCCGTTGGAACTGGTTCGAACCGGCCGGAACTGGGTCTGACTGCTCAAGGAGTCCCGGGGCTGCTGCCGGAAGCACCCCAACCCGACCCGGTGCCTGGTGGGGCCCGGTCGGCTCTGGAACTGGCCAGCAGGGGCAGCGGGCGGGCGCCTGGCCAGCAGCCGGCAGGGTGCTGCTCCTGGCCTGCACTGGGGCCCCTGGCCGGGGAGCTTCCGGCTCAGCCACACCCTGAAGGGGGCTCGGGGGCCGGGGCTGGCCGGGGGGGCTCTGGCCTCTCTGCGCACCCCCACCTGTCACTGGGCCCTGTGACCCCAAGTCAGCTCTGCCTGGACGGCCCCCCGTCCGGCCCACTAGGGCCTCAGCCTCTGGACACCCTTCTCCTGCCTCGTGAGACGGTGCGGGCACATTCTGGGGTGTGGCTGGCCGCAGCCCTGCAGCGGGAAGGAGACGCCGAGTGTCCGCCTGCTGGAGTGGGCAGGTCCGGCCCGCGTTGCTGGCCTGGCACCGGCGTCCGGCACGGCGCCGCCCCACTGGCCACCAGCACCTCACCCACAGCGCGGGGAGTGGGGTGCTGTCTCCTGGGAGCCCGGCCTCTGTGCCCGCCCCCACTGGTCGGCCCAGCGCCCCGCGTCAGCAGAGGACCCTGGTTTCGGGGCTGACTGCTCAGGCGCGGTCACCCGCGCCCAGAGCACTCGTCCAGAGGTGCCCACCGGCGGCCCCTCTTTACCGACGGGGCTCCCTGGGCACGGCCGCGCGGCCGCCCTGCCCTCAGTCTCGTGGGCAGCAGCTAGTGACCGCCCCTGGCCAGCCGCCCCGTCTGCCCCGCGGTGCCCTCCGTGCCGCTCGGGGACGAGGACGCGGGCACACGGCGCTCCAGGCCCGGCTGGGAGTGTGGACGCGGCCTGCCCAGGGCCATCCAGGTAGCCCCAGGGCTCCCTCGGACGCAGGTGCCCCCTCAGCGGGCAGGGCGGGGCTGACTGCCTCGAGGGGGAGGGGCAGGCTCCCCCTGCCTGGGGGTCACGCCCACGAGGGGGCAGCTGCGCTTTCGGCCGCGCCTGGGAACCGCAGGAGCGAGGCGCGGCCCCTCCAGGCAGTCGCGTCCATCCCTCGGATCCTCAGAGCGCAGATGTGGGGGCGGCCGCCGCCTCGGAGCTGCCCGGGCGCCAAACTCAATTTTCAGCCTCAAATTGACTGTTAGGCGAAGCAGGACGCAGCTTGTCGGCGCGGGGCGGGCGGGGGCAGGGGGCTTGGGGAGGGGTGCGAGGAAGGAG
>PVIJ01021040.1:0-19429 GCA_004024925.1 Scalopus aquaticus | reverse complement strand
TACATATACACAATGGAGTACTATTCAGCATGGAAAGAAGATAAACACATGCAATTTGCAGCGACATGGATGGAATTAGAGGGGATCATACTCAGTGAAATAAGCCAGAAAGAAAGAGAAAAATATCGAATGGTTTCACTTATAACAGGACTATAGGGAGGCCGGGTGGGAGAGAGACAATCAGTGGGGGGGAGGGGGGCAGGAAGGAGCCCGAGGGAGGGAAGGGAAAGGGCACAAAATGGAATAGAAAAGAACACAAGGGACCATGGAGATGGATCACGGGTGAATTGGTGGTGGGCTACCCAAGGGGAATGCAAAATGTAAAAGACATAAATAACAATAAAAATATATATTATAAAAAAAAAAAAAAAGAAATGAGAAGGGGGGGTACTCAGCCAGCATAAATTCAAGCCAGATACCAAATGCCTGGGCTAAAATTCTGCCCCTCTGCTTGTGTGTAAGCTGAATCTTAGTTAATCTCTCTCCATCTCTGTGTTCTTACCTGTAAAATGGAGTAACGGTTTTAAATGCTGAATGATTTCATAAATGTAAAGCTTAGAGTATATTATCTCATTTGAGATATAAAAAGAGCACCACAGAAAAACCCTGGAGAGAAACTCTGTTCTATCAGAAAATGTAGAAACAATGAAGGGTGGGGTGGTGAAATTGACATCCTCACTTACAGAGTCTGGGGTTTAAATTGTTTCTTGCTTTGGAAAAGCCGTTTGTTATTTAAAACATTTTTAACTAGCCAGAACCTTTGAACCTGAGACAGAACTCCTGGGAATCCATCCTAGGATGGGAGGAGTAATCCTAAAAATTCCTTTATGTACTATGATGTTCATCATAATATTATGCATAAAAAGTAGATGTGAATAAACCTTTAGAAACGGAGAAATGTAAACCCCTACAGACTCCAAGTGACGATTTATTGCAGGCTTTTCCTGTGCTAGACTCTGTGCTCTGCTCTTTCCAAGATTTTTTTTTTTTTAAAGATTTATTTTTTATTTATACATACAAGCTGGGGTACAAGCCAGAGGCGCGGGGTGGCGATAGGGTTCACCAGAGAGAGAGCGGGTAGCAGAACAGGCAGATCAGAAATACACTGCTGAGGGGAGCAGCGGGCGAGGCAGGAGAGGTCTGCCACACCATGTGGGATTCTCCCTGGCTGGGCGTCGAACTCGCGTTGCCGCTGCCGACAGCTCCACAGCGCAGCGCTTAACCGCTGCGCCACCGGGGAGGCCCTCTTTCCAAGATTTTTTTTTTCACTCAATCCTCACAGTAATCTCAGAAGGTAGATGCTATTATTATCTTCCATTAGGATTTTTATTCAGCAAGTAAACTGTTTACAATTAATATGAAATAGCATGAAAAATGCTTATGACCAAGGCTAAATATCAAAGCAGATACTTGGGGACCCAGAAGAATTATAAACAATGCATATTAAAATCTGTCTGTGAATAAAAATTTATTGAAAAGATGTCCATCCAAGGTGAGCAATTGTTTTCATTTATTCCAGTTTGTTTTCGTGGGTGACTCCCGAGTACCAGCACCACCACAGAAAAGCCATCAACCGTGATCGGAAAGACGATGACTGAAAGAGAGAGACCTAGGGGTATGTCAGCCAGAAATCTCAAAGGAAGAAGTAATATTTCACTGGACTCAAAGTCAAAGTCTCGAGGCTGCCCCCAGCACTTCCGTGTTGCTCCCCACCTCTCCCCCATCCCTTAGACCTTGTCCTTTTTTGGGCCCCCACAACATGAACCTCTTCTTTCTTAGCACTCCAGGAGCGTCACTCCATGAGGCTTTGGCCCATGGTCCCACACCCCCTAATGTTCTTCTAGAGCCCCTAAGCCCCCCCAGGTGACATTTCCTCAACGTCACCTTCTCCACGAGGCAGCCCGGGTTAAGAGTGCATGCTACCTGCATCCGCCATGCTCCCTCAAGCCCTGGCTCAGGACTGCTGTCAGCTTTGGCCTGTGTCCTTTATCCAGCTCACTCAACTAGAACGTAAGGGTCTCCAGGGCAGGGATCTGGGTGGTCCACGATGCATCTCGACCAATGCCTGGAACATAGGAGGGGCTCCAAAAGATCTGTGTTGCAGGTTGATGCTAGTGGCATTGTAGTGCCAGCAAGGCACAGAGCAGGTTTGCTACGGATCCGGGCAGACGGCTAAAGGAGGGGTCTTGGAGGTGGGCGAGGTCTGGGAGGAGGCGAGGGCCGGCGTGAACAGCCTACTCCCCTGCGGCAGAGGACCATGGGGCAGAGCGCAGTAGACACCAGTGAAGAAAACATGGAACACTACCAGAGAGTCCTGAAAGAGTAAAGATTTGTCGGGGGCTGGGACGACTGCCCGCCTCCCACCCGCCAGGCCTCTCTGCCTGCCCTGGGCCTGGTTGCCTCACTCAGATGGGTAGAAGGATCATGAAAAGCCTGAAAAAGCCACTGGGAGCTCCAGGACTCCACCTTTACGCATCTGCCCGGGTCATGGAAAACCTGCTCTGGGCCTTGCTGGCGCTGCGCACATCCTGCAGGAGAGGAGAGGACTGAAGGGAGGAGAATGCAGGCCAAACAGTGGCTTGCCTGGGAGAGGATGGCAGTAGATCTTGTGTCATTTGCCTTTTCAGTATTGCTGATCTTAAGGCACCCGCCCCACCTAGAACACTTTGCAGCTGTGTAAGATTTTATTGTGCCTGTAATTTAAACAATGTTTTATGACATCTTGAATGCAGGGAAAGGTCCGCAGGTGTGTCCTCCGGAATGCACTTGTATTTTGTTCTGGCTTTTTCCCTCCTCTCACTGCCATTCTTTTTCATTGTATGGCTTTGGCAGAACTGACTGCACAATATGCCTATTTTTCTTGCCAGCTATAGATGGCAGCACACCACTGCCTACAGAACAGGCTGAGTTTGTAAGTCAGAGCTGTTGGTCAGGAGAGCAGCTAATGAATAATCAGTCCAAGCTGAATGGCAAATGAATGTCTTCATTAAGTGAATGAACTGCTTCCTCTATAAACAAGGTCAGAGTATTTATAACCCAGTGCATTTCATAAGACAAACTCCATCTCCATGGATGTAACTTCCCTGTGATTTATCTGCATGGAGTGCAAGCAAGCTCCCATTTGGAAACGTCTTTAGCAAGGAATGGAACCTGCTGAACCAGGCATCACTGAAAGACACTCTGGCTACTTTTCTGGCTATTTTTCTCACCCAGGGTAAATGGAAAAATGATTACCTTAAACAGACCCCCTTATCCAAGACCACACTGGGTGGCCTGTTCCAAACTGAGATCTTTGTAATAGCAAAGAGGTGTGATCCTTAGCCATCAAATGTGCCTGCTACTTAGGTGTTAGATGAAAACTTATTTAACACTTAGAGTAGCTTGTGCAGGTATCGGGTTTGATATTTATCATCCTCTCTATGTCGTGTCTTAAGTGAATCAAATGCTTAATTTTGCTGTCACTGTTAGAGAACACTATGAAAAGCTGGGAAACAGCTCACAAAGTCTCCAGGTATCAGGGACCTGGGAAAACTTCCAGTCCTAGGTCTGTGCTGTCAAATAAAAATAGAAAGTGAGCCACAAATGCATTTCATACTAAATTTTAAATTTCCTGAAGCCATATTGGAAAAAGTAAAAGGTAAAATTATATATTTTATTTAACTCAATCTATTAAAATGATTTTTAGTTGGTAATCAGTATAAACATTCTTTGGGTATTATACCTTCTTTTGTACATTCACATGGAGTGAGAAAAAGCCAGGGGCCTCTGTAACATCCACCTCAGCTCTAAGAACTGAGTGCCTCTCATGGGGTGAAATGTTTCTTCAAAATACTCATGTTGGAGTCCGAACCCCCATTCTCTCCGAATGTGACCTAATTTGGAGACTTTACCATGTTAACATGAGGTTATTAGGGTGAACTCCAATTCAGTATGGCTAATGGCCTTATAAGATGGAGAAATCTGGAGCCAAGACCCACATGTGCAGGGAGAAGTGGGAGATCTTGGGGAGGTGTCCACAGACAAAGGCACCCCAAAGATTGCCAGCCACCCCCAGAAGCCAAGCCACATGGGTCAGATTCTTCCTCACAGCCTTGGAAGATAGCAACCCTGTAGATGCCTTTTTTCTGGAACTTCCAGCCTCCAGAACTGTGAGCAAATTCACTTTTGTGGTTGAAGCCACAGAGCCTGGGGGACATTGTCAGGCAGCGGGAGTGGCCCACGGGGCCCGTTGTGAGAGTGGGGCCTTTTCCCAGGAACTCTGTAGCTTCCCCTTTCCTTACCTAGACTCTTCTCTTTCTGCCCTTTGCCTCTGAGCGCTGTCACTCAGCCCAGCACCCTCTCCTCCCGGGCTCCCGCCGTCATACCCAGGCGGCAGGTTGTACCAGCAGAATGACTCAGTGGCACTAGCAGATGGGTCAAAAGGAGTCCTGGAGCCGTCGGTGGCTTTTCAGGCTTTTAATGGGCAGGCAAAGAGGCCAGGGGGCCGGGAGGCTGGCAGGCCTCCCAGCCTCCGGCAAATCTTCACTCTTTCTGGGCTCTCTGGCGGCGACTTGTCTCTCTGCTGCACCCCGAATGTTCCTCAGCTTCACGCTCTGCTCTCTCCTGCCTTGGCTGCTTCTGCCACTTCTGCTGCTGCTGCTTCTGCTTCTGTGTATAAGCCCAGTCTCTGGCTTAGATTGCCCACTCATGCAGGCCCACACCCCACTCCAGGTGCCACCATCAGGCACCCGTGCGGGCCTGCAGAGGTCTATACTTGATGGGAGGGTGGAAAACCTGATAACTCTTTCGTTTACACTACACAGGTGTTTCCAGGTCAGGAGGCCACAGGGCTCTCCCTGAGCAGTGAGGAGCCGCACTTGCTCCAGGTCACTCTCTGGGGGCATACCATCCCTCAGCAGCTCCTGGAACTGCCGCCTGAGAAAATGCTTTGGAAACCATGAATGACTGCATAGAGCACGGCGAGTGTTTTGTGTCTCTCTTTAAATGTATGTATCTATTTTGATTTAATTTTTTTTAAGATTTATTTATGCATACAAGCTGGGGTGCAGACCAGAGGTGTGGGGTGGCGAGAGGGTTCACCAGAGACAGAGTGGGGGGCAGAATAGGCAGATCGACGGAAACACACTGCTGAGGGGAGCAGCGGGCGAGGCAGGAGAGGTCTGCCGCGCCATGTGGGAATCTCCCCAGCCGGGTGTTGAACCTGTGTCTCCACTGCCAACAGCTCCACAGTACAGCGCTTAACCGCTGCGCCACTGGGGAGGCCCTATTTTGTTTTAATTTTTTTAGGGAACGTTGGTTTACATCTTTGTATATTAGAAATATCGGATCTCCCACTCCTCGCCCGTGTTGTTACTATACCACGCGTATCACCGAGGCACCACAGCCTGTGACCATAGTTCGTTGTGCTCCTTCCCCACCTTGCTCTCCTCCTTCTCACCTCCTTCCCTCTGGTAGCTTCAGTTCGATAATCAGATTACTAGGATTAGTTCTTAGTTTGGCTTTATCTGACTGTTTGGTTTCACTATATTCCGCATATGAGTGACATCCAGTGTCAGCCTTTCTGCTTTCTAGTTTCACTTAACATCATCATCGCCAACATAGGTCATCATCCTTGTTGCTACCAATCGCACGAGTTTATCTTTGTTGATGGCTGAGTAGTAGTCCACTGGGTATATACCACATCTTCCTGATCCATCATTTATATTTGTGTCTTTTATTTGCACGTGGTAAGCATTCAAATAGGGAGCAAAGTCTCGCCCAGATGACTTTGATTCCTGCTTCCTGTAATTATCTGGTGTCTACTCTTCACAGTGGGGAATTATGAAAGGGGATAGGACTCTGATGTTTTCTGGCCACCCAGAAGTGGGGGGGGCTTCTGTTGTTTGCCTTTCTAGTGTATATTGTGCCCCTCTCCAGTCAGTGCAGATACAGCTGTAGGGTAAATGAGTTAACCAGGCTTTTTACACTACTAACCGCTGTGGCTGTTACCTGCAGCCTTGACCATGCTGATGCAGAAGGCATTTCAGAGCGTGGGCGGGGGGCACGTGAGCCTGATTGTGGACACCTGGAGCATGGGTGTGGTCACGCATCAGTGGGCACTCCTGGGCCTGGAGTCCAGGGCTATCAGGATGGCATCACTCAGGGGGACCTCGGCTATGGAAGGATGGCTATGAGAGGCCAAGTGACTACAGAAGAGGTGAGACCATGAGAGGACCAGAGAGAATCCAGGGAAAAGAGTAAAGATTTCTTGGGGGGGCTGGGAGGTTCTGTTACTTCTTGAGCATCCCAGCCTCCTGGCCCCTCTGCCTTATCTCCCTGCCTTGCCAGCCTACAGGATTGTCACACACAGTGCCTCCCCCATCACAAACCAAGCAGATGCCACCCTCATCTCTGGAAATGGGTCTGATGTGTGTACGTGCGTTCAGGTGCATGTGTGTGTATGTCTGTATACCCAGATGTACATGCATCCTAGTGGTTCTCTTTCTTTGGAGAACCCTAACTAATGTGCACATTGTTCTTATTTATTTGCAACAGGGAAAACACTACTTGATATATGTCACAGATGCTTAAAAAGATATAAGGCAAGGGAGGAGACTGTTAGCACTTAATCCAGTTTCCTACTGCAAATTTCAAAATTTGGATCAACATATGCCCATAATTATAAAGATGTAATGTAATCTTGAAAGTCTCTAGCAGCAGCATCCTAAAGGGCCCCCACATTTCACTCTGCTTTGCTCAAGCTCCATCCCAGCTGTTTCCACTAGGTACTTAATTATCTGCAGCCTCTTTTCAACTCATCGTGTCTCCTAGGAGAGGCCACTGGGGCAGTATATCAATAGAGCTGTCCTTGCCAAATGGAATTTGGAGATAGTTTTGGGCTGCTTTATCACTGGAAGCTGCTCCTTGGAATGCCCTTCACATGAAGGCCAGGCTGCCTCCCCAGCCTCTTTCTGCCTGGTTCTCATAGGTGCTTGGGTTTCAAATACCACTAAGGGGCTCCCTGGTGGCGCAGCGGTCGAGCGCTGCGCTGTGGAGCTGTCTGCAGCGAGTTCGATGCCCAGCCGGGGAGAATCCCACGTGGTGCGGCAGACCTCTCCTGCCTCGCCTGCTGCTGCCCTCAGCAGTGTATTTCTGATCTGCCTGTTCTGCTCCCCACTGTCTGAAGAAAAAAAAAATTCAAATACCCCTGAATTCTTTCCCAAGAGAGGAGCTGGTACCTCTCCTTCCTGCCTGCAAACTTCATTCTCATGGATCGTGTGCTCATTAATTCTGCTTTGATTTTGCATGGGTTCCTGTAGAAGCAACCATCTGCTGTTCCCAGGTCCTCTGTTCCACCTTGCTTACCCCGCGGGTCTTTCTGGTTCCAAGGTCTAGGATCACGGATAGCAGCGTCCATACTTGGGATTTCGTATCTGAGTCTACTTGTAGTGGGCGGTTTCTTCTCATAGACCTCACTTCTCTAGTGTGTTTCCTTCTGTATCTCACCCAGTAGCTCGGTTCACCTAGCCCCCTGCATTTGGCGGCCAGTAGTAGTTTACTCAAAGTCCTGGCCTGGAACTGATGCTGAAGCCAAAGGGCATTGAGAAGATAGTGGAGGAGTCTTTACATGTGTGAATTGAGACACGGTATTCTTACTTTCCTGGGAAAACACTTTGTGTTTTTCTCACTTGGGGTTAAATTATATTTTCAAAAAGTCGATTTCCTTCTCACTTAGATTTAAAAATATGTGTACTAGCTAGTACACTTTATTATTTTTGATCTAAGAAAATATTGCTGCTTCTTAGAGGTTTGGTGAATATGGCTTTTTGTTTCTTCTTCTCATTCATTCTCTTGCTCCGGCCAAATGGAGCTGAATGACTGCGTTATTTTAAATTTGACTTAAAGAGGTGTATCACTGGGAGGAAAGTTATTATTTTTCTAGGACCCCAAATTTCACTCTTCTCTGCTCAGAGTGGAATTAGGGAATAGTTTGGGGCTGCTTTATTACTGAAAGCTGTTGATCCCTGGAATATCCTTTCCAGGAAGGCCAGGCTGCCTCCCCAGCCTCTGTCTGCCTAGTAGTTGCCCTGTTCTTAAGATATCTGCCTGCTGGAGACACATGTGGGCCCTTGAGATAAGCTGGCTCAGAGCGTCTTGCCTGGAGCGTCTCACATTCAAGTTGGGAGAGGAAGCCACCTGTGTGAGCTACCTGTCGTTGCATGGCGAAGCACCCAGCCTCAAGGTGCCTTTTCACCGTGAGCATGTATTTGGCTCACACATCTGCAGGTCTGCTGCACGGGGCTTTGCTGACCTCAGCTGGGCTTGCTCTTGTGACCCAGGCTGCAACTGGGTTGACTGAGTTAAGCCATAGCAAGTGGGGTGTCTCTAGTCCACACTCAGGCTTGTCCATCAACTGCATGTCTCTTACCTTACAGTAGCCTGGCTGGGGAATGTTCCTGAAGAGAGCAAGTGAGGACATACAATGTTTCATAGATGGAGGCTCAGAAGGGGTGCATTGTCACTGGTGCAACTATGCTGTTGACAAAAGCCAGTCACAGGGACAAGGCCAAAGCCATTAGGAGGTCATGGCTACAATGCGGCTAAAGAGAAAGGTCGAGATCTGGGAACAACCCTCCAACACCGCAGAGCTGCTTCCCTCCTTGGTTGTGGAGCTGCTGGGAATGAGTGCAGTGAGCAGACATCTGTCTATAGTGGAAGACAAGTCAAACTCTAGAAGGGAAGGGTGGGAGAGAGTTTGGATCTTACTCCAGGTCTTGACAAGGTCTGTGGAGTTGCTCAAATTGTTACACTTCTGAAACTTTTTATCAAGAAGTGGATGATTTCACAGCTCTCCAAACTCCCCTCCCTGCATGGATTAATATCAACTTGGTTTCTGTTACTTGCAACCAAGGGTTATGACCATATATGCTGTTTTCCTACATCAAAGGGCTTTTATATAAAAAGGTTTCTCTATCCCAATGCAAAATCTTTTCAATTTCTTTTTGGGAAGGATAAAGTCTTTTCATTTTCAAAGTAAGCATCACCTGAATTTCACAGGAGATTATTAGTCTACCTAGTTGAAGTGGACTACACAAATTTCAAATAAAAATGTTACCTGTTATTGCAGCCAAAGTATATATAATTAGTTTAACTTGAGAAAGATAAAAAGATAGTGCTAGGTAACAGTATTCATCTTTTTAACCCAAGAATTTGTTCCTAAAATTTTATCTCAGTAAAATAATTGAACAGAAGCAAAGATCATATGCTTGAAGAAGTTTATGACAATCTCATTATAACACTCAATAAAGGGGAATTAGCTAAGTTAAGAGAATGCTTTAACAAATCATGTCACCCTATCAGGATGGAATACTATATACTCTGTTAGTGATGGGAATTTTATAAAATATTGAAAAATGCTTACAACATAAGTGAAAAAGCAGAAAAATGACAGTATTTACATGAATATTGAAATTATGTACATGATCACCCCAGACCTTACCACTTTATACACAGGTACACACCCACAATAGAACACAGCTCACACATGCTCTCACGCACTTACAATGTACACATCACTTTCTTTCTGTGTGCAGTGGAAATCAATTGGATTTTGAATCTACCAGTAATTTTCATTTACTCAGATAGGAGACACTCATCATGGTTGAGTACAGCTATTCTTTATGCATTCTCTGTTTAAGCAAAACCGACGTCCTATTCTTTCGGTTTTGCATAGAGCTTGAAGCACGCGTACTAGCCATGTCTGGATAAAATGACCAGAAGCTGAATCATTCTGAGTTGAACAGAGCCTTTGGGATTTTGTGGGTGTGGCGGACTATGTTATTTTAATGAGAGAAAGTTGTTAACTCTCTCACCAGCCCCAATCTCAGTTTTTGCCCTCGTTTACCCCCCACTGTTTAATTTCCATATATGCTAGTATTAAGGAGTGACCATAGAGTACTGTAGAGTGTCTTTACTTAAAATTGTTGATAGGTCCTTGGAAATAGGCAGGTCCTCAAGTGTGTGGGTCTGTCCTGTCTGCACTGATTGTATTTTCTCATCAGCCTTATAATGAAGCAATAAAACAATGTTAAACTTAAGTACCTGCTGTGTCCAAATGAATTCAGAGAGGGTGTTTGGTGAACTTCAGTTTGATTTGTACAGATTTAAAGCTCTATTTGGGAAAACATTTGCACTCTTGACAAAACCTGAGAGTAGCTATCTTAGGGATTCCCCCAATTTGTGCACTAGCAAGTCAATCTGAGCATTATGTTTTTAAATAAAATGTTTTGATTTTTCGGCTGGTAATTTCAAATACATTAAAAACAATCCATGTGACGCCACAAGAGTAGGGACCCAGATTAATTAGAAAGGCCTCATTAGTCCCAACGAAGGGGAGTGTTGATAGGTACGACCCACTGACAACTGAGGAGCAACTGGCAATGGGAAGGGCAGCCTGAAGTTCTACTCAACAGGCAGCCCCATAAATACTTTCATTGCTCACTCTCCAGCCCGGGTGTCTCTGGGTAAAGGCAGGTAGAGGAACCAAAGCAATTACCCAGGTAATTAAGGAAAAGCCAACCTGTGTGTGGCAGGGAAATTGGGGAGCTCCCACTACATTTTCTAAGCAGCAGTTTTAATTCTTTGCCTCCCCGTTGTCAGCAGGAATGTGATCCGGCTCACGAGAGCTACTTTAACAATTATGACACTCCCTGTTGGTAAATATCGCTTCCTAGAACTCCCCGACTCATCAATCTGGGGTTTGAAATCGCTCCGTGAGAGCTCAGGGCTGTGTTGTTCCCACTGATTCATGGAGAAATCCCAATAACTGCTGTGAAAATGTTCATCTCTCTGTGAAACTTTCGGCAGCAGTGTCTAGAAGGCAAATCTTCCTTGTTTTGAGTCTGAGGTACAAGGCGAGCTGGGCAAGTGAGATTCCAGTTGCGGAGTCCAGGGACCTAGCATGTGTCTGTCTCTGTTTGCAGTGTTGACTGCATTTTATCTCTGACACTTTCCTACTACACAGGTCCTGCTACTCTCACTGTAGAGATGAGGACGGGGTCTCAACCACACACACAGTTGGGGAGTAACAAAGCCAGGGTTTGATCTCAGGTCCTCTTGATCTCAAAGTTCTTTCCAATTAGGGCAGTGTAGCCTGGATTTTACAAAAGCTGCAGGTTTATTTCTAGTGTCAGTAGGGTTGGAGACTGTATATGAAGTGGGTGTTCCTAAGTTTAGCACAGAGTCACAATCTTTTGTAAAGAACCTGATGACTGGTGCCACATCAGGTCTGGGTGCGGGTCCAAGCTCATATGCTTCTAACAATTTCCCAGGTGATGCTGATGCTGAGAACCTGGGGACCACACTTTGAGAACCGCCAGTGCATTCAGGTGAACGCAGAGTGCTGAGCTCGCTGTGAAAAATCAGTATTAGTGGGAATGAAATCAGTTATCTGCAGTCACCCTCGAGCTTGATGGTAAGTCCCGATTAATAATAATACTAACGTATCTAAAGAGAACGTGCTGTCATAGGTGGACAATCAGAAACAGAAGCAGGTAATGAGGCAGAGAATGTGTCCACCTGGAAGGAGGAAGTGATGAAAGGATCAATTTCTACTTTTCCATCTGATTCCAAGAGGGAGACCAGCAGTTATTACCTATGAACATTAATCCGATTAATTATATATCATTAATTTTTCCCTTCAGGTGCCTGATATTTGGAGGTTGGTTTCAAGTGTAACTATTTTAAAGAATTACCACGTTTGTTGTGTGAGCCCTGCGGCTGCCATTTCACATTGAATGCTATGTGAATGGTGCCCCCTGGAGGAGTGGAAAATAATGACATCCATTCTAAGTGAATGATCCAGCTTATTTACACAGGATTTGTGTGCTCCTTGGGTCTACTCCTTTTATGTTAAACTAACAGAGCTAAGGAACAGTTCCAGGCACCTATGAGAACTCTATCTTGAGGGGCCTGCCCTGGAGAAAGGTTTTCTTGACAATACTCCAACTGAACCAAGAACTTACATTAAAAAAAATACTTATTTTAGGAGTACAAAATAATGATTCATTATTTCCATATACTGCAAAAATTATCAAACCTTGTAGGCAAAGGTGGTTAGCAAATCCAAAAGCTAGCACTACGTATGTCTTTACTTTCTGTTTTGTGAAGCTAAAATGTTTCAAACTTGACTTACAAAGTATTAGTCGTGACTAAACCTTTGGGCAGGTATTTAGATACTTATTAGCATTCTCCTTGTCTAGAGAAAGGACACTGAGGAATGCTAGAGATATTTTCCGATCTCTTCTGTTCTTTTATCTAGAAATAAGAACCTCCTAAAGGCCTCTCACTCTCTGTGGTCTGTGGGAAAGTCCAGTGGCTCGATGGGGAAACCCCAATGAACAAATACTGCTCAGTGAGAGAATGAAAATTTCTTGGTGTGAATCCTTTGGTTAGAAGAGTGATAATAGTCAGCCTGGGGCATAAAATCCCTTAGTGACTACCCATAAGATCCACCAAGTTCATCACCCTTTTCTCTGCACTGGAAGGTCACCCTCATCTTTTGGGTCATAGCTTCTCTAAGACCTGCAAGTCTCCCAAGAATACCCTCAAGCAAAACAGAGCAAAGACCTTAATTAACCTTTCCAGGCCTCCATTTCCTTATATATGGATGGTTGAAAGGGTTACAGAGAAATAAAGCTGAGGATGGTGACCAACTCATGCCTGCATTCTATCAATGTTTCTTGTCCAGATATGCTTGTTAAGAAGGCCCAGGGAATGATTTGTACAGCTTGGGCATTAAAGGACTTGGAAGGTATTTAACTAGTGGAAGTAATGTTGAGGCCAGTCATGCATGGACTATGGGTAGAGTTAGAAAGATGTCCAGGATGATTAGATACCAGAACTAGTAAAGAGTTATGAACCTGAGAGGCGAGAACTCATCTGCTAAGCAGGCTGTCAGAAGATATGATTCCAGTCTGATGGTAAAGAATTGGCTATGCAGGGGTGGGGGGGTGTCTTATTTTAGACAGAAGAAACAGGGTTGTCCAGACTGGTGTACCCCAAACTTTCTCCTCTCTCTTAAGAGTCATGTCTCTAATGAGAGTTGTTTATACTGCTACTTGCAGACTTTTGGGGGTCCAGAAATCAATTTATATGGGGCTGTGTGTAAAATATCAGTGTGCAGTGTGCAGTAAATAATGTCTTATAGAAAACTTTCATCAGTCTTGCATGCACATGTGTGTCAGGTCATGATGTCACATGTAGTTTTGACTGTGAGTCATGCGTGAGGAGTTTGAGCATCACTGCTCAGTGTCCTCACTGGGGCTGAAGTGGGGTGGTGGGTTTTCTCGCCTCTCGCAGGCTCCCCTTGACTGTTTATTCTCCACGCGGCTTTTTCCTTGACAGTCTGTTCTGAGTTAAAGCAGATATCTAGTCGCTGTCCTTCAGCTGGGGGCCCTGGCCATCCTCTGCCACGTTTGCAGGTGGTGATAGTGAGAGTGGGGGCATCTGCTCACTCTTTTTTTTTTTTTATGAAGATTTGTTTATTTCTGCATAGAAGAACTGAAGTGTAGGCCAGAGGTGTGTGTGGGGGGTGGGGTGAGGGGCTGTGTGAGAGGATTCACCAGAGACAGAGTGGGGAACAGAAAAGGCAGATACACTGAAGTACACTGCTGAGGGGAGCAGCGGGGAGACAGGAGAGGTCTGCTGCGCCATGTGGGAATCTCCCTGGCCGGGGATCGAACTCGTGCTGCAATGGCTCTGGATAGCTTCATAGTGCTGAGATTTAACCTGTTGTGCCACCAGGGAGGCCCTGCTTACTCCTCTTGTTTTCGTGGCCCAAACCTTCACTCATCTCAGGCGTGATACAAACCTATGCCAAACTATAGACATGTCTAAGTACACTGCCAAGAGATGGTGTCTCAAGAACAGCTAACCAGTCTAAAGTATTTACCTGAAAAATACAAAAGCAGTTATTCAAAGAGATAGATGCATGCCCCATATTTATTGCAGCACTACTCACAATAACCATGAACTGGAAACAAACTAAGTGCTCACTGATGGATGAATATATAAAGAAGAAGTATATACAGTGGAATACTAAGCAGCTATAAAAACAAAATCCTGCCGTTTGTAACAACATGGCTGGGCTTAGAGGGAAGTAAGCTACAAAGAGGAAGTGAGATACTGTCTGATTTCACTCATAAGTGGTATAGAGAAAACAAACAGATACCAAATAAAACAAAAATATACTTTTGGATTATAAGACCAATTAGTGGTTACTAGAAGGGAAGAGGGGAGGGGGGCAAATCAGGACAAAAGGACAAAGGACAATAATATGGTGAAAAGTAAAATTTCAGTGGTAAACTTAGTTTGCTTTATACACATTCTTGTTCTCAGCGACACACACCTGGAATTTACATTATGTTATAAAGCAATGTTACTTCAAATGAAAACAAACACTGCTCAGTGTCTTCACTGGGGCTGAAACAGGGTGGAGGGTTTTCTTGCCTCTTGTGAGATAGTGGCTGACTCCCTGCTACAGCAAGTTCTGAATAAATATTCTACTTGTTCTAAAAAAAAAAAAAAAGTGTTCACCACAATGAAAATGTGTGAGAGATTAGGTAGAGTGTTAAATTACTGGGCCACTAAATTATTTTCTACACTCAGTGGATTGAAGTTTTATAGCTTCAATGTTATAAAATAAATAAGGAGATTGAATCTCCAGGGTGGGGGAGAAAAGTAAACAGTCTAATGACACACAAGTCTGTGACCCCAGCTGAACTACAGCTGCAACCCTGGTCCCAGTGGACGGTTTTCAGAGTTAAAAAAGGAAACTACAGATGCACAAGAAGAGGGCAGAATTTGTCTTTTCCAGGGTGAGTAAGGATATCTTGGTTTATAATGCATTTCCATGAAATATAAGTAACTTGAAAATAAATCCAATCAGCAAAGTCTCAGTAGTTTTATTTTCATAAACTCCAGAATATATGGGATTTCTGACATGGTGAGAGGGCCCTTTTATTTACTTTTTTTTTTATAAATATATATTTTTATTATTATTTATGTCTTTTACATTTTGTATTCCCCTTGGGTAGCCCACCACCAATTCACCTGTGATCCATCTTCATGGTCCCTTGTGTTCTTTTCTATTCCATTTTGTGCCCTTTTCCTTCCCTCCCTCCGCCTCCCTCCCTCCACCCCCACTGATTGTCTCTCTCCCACCCAGCCTCCCTATAGTCCTGTTATAAGTGAAACCATTCAATATATCGAGAGGACCCTTTTAAAACTGCCTCTGTAACAGGGGGCTGAAGCCAAAGACTGTTACAGGTGGCGCCCCCTGGATTGGGGTGCTGGAGAGAATGAATAGCCCTAGGCGAAATACGAACAAAGTCTTGGTGGGGTGGAGACTCTGATAAGAAATAAAAAGGACTGCAGAAGCACCCCCTGCCCCTGGGGGAGAGGGGTCAGCATTAGGGATTTCGGTGTTTTAGGATCTTCAGCAATTCTGGGGTCAGCCATTTCTGCCACCAGCATGCTGATCTCGCAGAAGGCTGGTGCGGACATGGAGAGGCTTCCAGCAGCCAACCTCAGAGAAGAAAAGTTCAGGGGCTTTGCAGGTAGTGAACTACTGAAGCTTCCCAGCTTTACTGCTGTACAGCCTGGCAGGGAAGGCAAGGACCTGGAGCAGGCACCTGAGCTATGTGAGTGTGGCCATTTGTTGGGTTGTTGAGGTGCAGCTGCTGTTTGGAGTGTCGCTTGTCTGGTGCTGTGCTGGGGCATCTCGGCAACTCTGGTGAGCATGTCCTGTTGTGTCTTCTGCTGTCTTCTTGAGTTGGATCCTATTGTCTGGTGCCACAAGCTCCAGGCCCACAGGGGAGGGAAGACGCCATCTTGGGAGCATGGCCTTCTGTTCAGGAGAGGACTTTAAAACTGAAACACTGGACACTGCTTCAGGCGAGGTAAGGGGCCACATGTGGCCTCAGTGACTCTTTTCCCTGGTTTATTAAATCCATCCCATTATCGTTGTTCTCTGAACCTGAGTGGTCTTGCAATTTTGTATGTGGGTGAAGAACACAGGCAGTGACTGGTAAACTCTTACGGTGCTCTCCTTGGTCAGTTTTAGTGCCCCTCGCTAACCTGTATCATCTTTATATTACTACATGGCTATTTTAGTGAATAATTTGCTATACTTGTGGGTGGCAGAAGCAACTTTTTGATGTTTTTTTTTCCAAATAGCTTCTGTTCGTTCACCATCACAGAAAAGGACTAAAGTACTGTGAAAAAGGTAAATGGTAAAAAGGTGCATGAAATCCACCCCTCTCACTCTCTCTTTTAAACCTGAAGTACATGTTACACATGTTACCCTGGAACAAGTTAGCAGATGAAATGGTCAGGACAGTGTCCCTGCCTTAAGCACCCAGAGATACCCCTGGAGTCTCCAGCACTGAGTCCCCCTGACCGAGCAGTGGAGGTCAGACTCCAGGATCAGCAGGGATGGTGGGTCTCTTGCTGAAGCTACCAGAATTAATGTCCTTCGTATCCCCTCCATCTTCTGCTCTGTCCTGGGCTCCCATTCATGAAGCTCCTGCAGTGGCTTCAACTGCAGTGTAGACCTAATCTCTTCAATGGCTAAAGGCCCCAACAAGCCCCCTCTATTCTGTCCAGGTGACATAGATGTGACATTTCATAGGTTCTGTGTCTCTCACTAGGGACTTTCCTTTGATTCCTTCTTTCAGGTTCTCATGTCTTTCCTACTTGGATAAAGCTTGATCCACATTACCTAGCATCACACTGGAAGGAAACACTAGTGTCCCTGCAGTGTCCATGGCCCTTGCATCAGCAGACTACATTCCAGAGCAGGTGTTCCTGGCACTCTCCAGTGGAGGGCGCACCTGACACTCACTTTTATGTAGGGTGAAATTCAAAATCTGTATTTAACAGACAGTGGCCTTGGGCACCAGGATGGGGCAGGAGCTAGCCCATCCATCAGTATGGCCCCAGCAGTTTATCCAGGCTGAATATCATGTGGGGCAGGCATCCCAGACAAGCAGACTTCTGGCCAGGAGATGAATTTTCATTTGTCATACAGAGTGATTTTTCGCCTTTATTTTTAAATTTTTGTTTTTTTTTATTGAAGGATCATTGGTTTACATCACTGTTAGTGTTTTGACAGTATAGACAGTATAGGCTCTCCCCCTTCAGGTGAAGTCACCAAGGCACCCACAGCTCTCCATAGTCCACGGTGCTCCGCAGAGTGATTTTGAGATCTGTGTCTGGGGGCCTCTGGGAGAGGCCCACTCTCTCCCATTCCCGACGTCCCTCTTGTCTGTCTTTTGAGCTTGCTGGCTGACGTTATCCTGGCTTCCCAGAAAACATCGGCTCTGCCTGACTTTTCTCAAACTTTCATTTTGTGTTTCAGTCTTCAGCAGGAACTAGTAATTCCAATCAGCGTGTCCTCAGGGCTGTCTCCACTTGGGTCAACTCTTCTGCAAATGGAATTATATGAAGCCTCTTCTGGTTGCTGGGCCTGCATAGAATGAAGCCTCTCATTCTGATTTGAATTGCCCCAATACAGAAGCACATCAACTTATACTTGATTTGGAAATGAAAGACTAAATGTACCAATAGAAAATGTCCAGGCCACATACTGAATTAGAACGCTGACCTACAGCTCCCCATCAACCTTCCCAGGAAGCCAAACCCTTATCCGCAATAGCCCAGCAAGTGAGCGGCGCTGAGTGGCATTGCTAGGAGGGCAGGCTGCTCTCTCCAATAACAGGCCAGATGCCAAACAACAACTTCTGTAACAATTGACCCCACATGGCCAGCACTTGATTACTAACTAACAGCTTGCCCTCATTTTTGTCTCCAGTTTCAGTTTAGGACCAGGGAAAGCCAAAATTGTATTCTTAACCTGCTCATTTGAGTGAGTCCTCCTCCGGCTTCCCCAGGCCCATGCCTCCAGCAAGGTCTCCTCCACCTTCTGATTTGTAGCTGCACCTTCAACCCACACCTCCAACCCTCCCCTTTCACACTGGCAAGCTCCACTGCCTGTGCTGAGTCTCTGCCAAAATGTAAGCGATGGTGTCTGACTTGCTTCTTACAGCAGCGCTGAATAAATAGCCTGGGCTTATTCTCATTTGGTTGATTTTCATTTATTTCCACAAATTCAATCCTATTTAGATTAAAAAAAAAAAGGTCTTCAGTAGAACAGCAAAATAGAGTAGAGAGAAAAAGAATCTGTTGTGCTTTATGAAAGTTAAAGGGGGCGGGGGGCGGCGTTCCCTTTAGGATGTTTTGAAACCCCGGGCAGGTGACTTTTCTGATCTTTGTAATTGTAATAAAACTGTGATAAAAACAGCCCACTTAAAAATGTTGAATTGTCACTTTCTAGCTGAAAACTTTTTTGAAGCTTAAGGCAGTTATTTCTGCAGAAGAGGGCTTCTGGGTTTATTAATTAAAAAGAATGCAGGGAGTATTTGAAATATTATCAGTTGGGTGACTTTATTCTATACTTATAAATACAGTCTCACTATAATTAAGATAAAGTGAAAAGAATTTGAAATATGGTGATAGTTTAAAATGAGAATATAATTCTTTTTAACATGAATAATTACCCCACCAGTTTAATAACCTAATAAAATTCAAAGTAAAAGAAAAACCCTGGGCATTTCAATTATGAGGCATCATATGCATTCTGGGAAATCAGGAACATTACCCACATATTTTTACTTTGAAATCCTCATTCTAGAAATTCTTTCTCTGGAGAGTCTCCAAAGAAGAAGCCCTTACAGGAGTGCTTTCAATAGAACCTTAAATTTATGTATCTTGATATGAGGTGTTTCTGGTTTTGAACCCAAATTTACCAATAATGTACTTCAAATTTGAATTGAGATACAGATTAGAATTTCAAGTCTTTGGTCATTGTTACCCTATTGCTTTCTCTAAAAATAGAGATTTTTCTTATTCTTTCCCCCAAATACAGATAGAAGAATCATTATCCTTGAAGTTCTGTTGTATTTTCTACTTTTCCAGAGATCTCTTCAGAGTTCATTATAGTATCACCTATCCACATTCCTTGTATTATGATTTTAAAGCCAAAAATCCTTCAGAGGTTTCCCCAAATACTCGTTGGTGTCTCCATTGGTTGATGTATTGGAAGAAAAGGAAATTGTAGGTGGTCAATGAACAGTTGTTGGCAAATTGGCTGAATACAGCCCAATCTTAAACTACACTCCCCTTGGAAGATATGCTCATACAGTAACAGCCATTGAACATTTATTTTCTGTTATCTGGCTTACCCCCTTCCCCAATATTCTGCAATCAATCCATACTGACTCTGTCTTTTGATTTTTTATTTTCCCCCTTCCCCTCTTGTGTAAAATGAGGGGATCTCATACCCACCAGCCCTAGGTTTCTTTTTTTTTTTTTTATTTTCTTTTTCTTTTTT
>PVIJ01021039.1:0-19430 GCA_004024925.1 Scalopus aquaticus | reverse complement strand
TCTAAATGAATACTGTCATAGTTGCATACAGACACAAAACATACTGTAGTAAGACCTTTAATAGAAAAAAAATGATAATATGTGTGCAATAGAGAATTAGTGTGCAATAGAGAAAGAGAAGAGAAAGAATATAGTTAAAATAGTTCCCAAATGACTATAGGGAAACCAAATAGGAGAGAGACACTTGGGGAGTGGGGGGAGGGGGAGGATAAGGGCACAAAATGGAGTAGAAAAGGACATAAGGGACCATGGAGATGGATCACAGTTGAATTGGTAGTGGGTTACCCAAGGGGAATACAAAATGTAAAAGATATAAATAACAATAAAAATATATATTAAAAAATAAATTAAAAAAATAAAATAGTTCCCAAATGAAGCACCCAAAGTTAAGTTACCTGTCTCCTCAGGGGTAAATGCCCAGCCAAACAGACCTGGCCCAAAGTAGGACACATCCTGCTGCCCCTGTACCTGCCAGAGTCTAAGGCACCTTCTGGTGGGGACTCATAGGAAAGGGGAAGACGGGGCCAGGCAACTCTGGAAGGAAAAAAGTAAAATCAAAATCCACAACAAGATAACAGCTGCCATTTTCAGCCTTCCCATGGGTCTCAAACCTACATCTTTGTCTCTTCTGAGTGTCTCTTTCCATGTCCCAAGTCCCCGGCACCAGTCCAAGGTTCAGAAGCAAGCGTGTTTTCTTCTTCACATGTCTCTCTGCTCCATGTGCATCTTTCAGTTTTCTTCTTTCCCCATCTTGCTGCTTCTGCCTCCTTTTTAACTTCTCATCCCTGGTGGGCTCCACCCTTCCTTAAGGGGGTTGAGGGGGCAGTAAAAGTGGGACCTTCCTTTTCTATGGATGTCACACTGGTACAGTCCTGCCCCTAGGGGGAACAGAATGAAGATTCCTCAAAATATTCAAAATAGATCTGCCACATGGCCAAGCATTTTACTCCTTGGTATTTATCCCAAAAAGGTAAAAACACTAATTCCAAGGGATATGGACCTCCTATGTTTATGGCAACACTATTTACAATAACCAAACAATGAAAACAACCTAAGTGCCCAACAACAAATGAGTGGGAAAGAACACTAGGTATATACACAATGGAATACTATTCAGCCATGAAAAAGACAGAACCTTGAATTTACTAAACATGGATAAATATGGAGGGAATGATGCTAAGTGAAATAAGTTTGAAGGAGAAAGTCAAATACTGGGTGATTTCATGTGGAATATAAAGAAACAAAACAGGGACAGATGAAATTAAACCAAAGCAAACTCTAGAAATATGTGCTCTTAGGAAGGTATGATGTGGTAACAAATATATGAAGAGCTGTCAACCTATACCTCTGAACACATACTGTGTAAACCGATGCTGCCTCAATAGAAATAATACAAGGGAAAAAATAAAAACTATCTTAAGCCAAGGGAAAAAAAAAGTAAATTATCTTCTCCATCAATCACTGAACTGAGGACTTGGCCTTCACCTCCTCACTGTCATGCAGGATGAAGGGCTGATTTCCCACAAGGTCAGAGGCAGGAGGTGCAGGGACTCCTACGGCTGCTCAGACACCGCTGAGCAGAGATACTGCAGAGAATGTGGCTCTGAGGGAGAAAGTCAATACAATACCTGAACGGCAAAAGTCCCATCAAGAAGCTATTTTTGAGCAGACCTTGAGAAAACACTGGATCTGAAGACAGGGAGGAGATTTAGAAATATGTCATGGTTGGACTGAGCTGTAAGGAGCTGGGCAGGACCCCCTTAAAGCCCCCCTGCTAGGATGTGGTTGCACCTGATTCTCCCTTCTTCAGTCCCCAACGTTCACTTCAAGCTCTTCTCCTTTGGGTTCAAATAGAAAACCGACTAGCCTCAGAGTCAGGGAGCTCCACCCTGACACCCCCTCTGTGTCCCAGGGGGTCACTTCCTCTGTCAGCTGCCATTACTTTCCCTCTAGAACAGAGCTGGAGGGAGTCCCACAGGCTGGGGAGGGAGGAGCATGCGCCCTGCTGGCCTGGCCCAGGGTCAGGATGAGCACAGGTCACACAGTCACTGAGCTGAGCCTTTGTCTAAGGCCAGGGAGGGAGGGGGGAGATGGAACAGGGGCTGCCTCGGCTCCTGGAGGAAGGGGTAACATTAGAGTGGGTGAAATTATTGTTTCTGCATTGTTTTGGGGGTCTCCATCTCCCCAGGGTAACCCTTCCTGTGCATCAGGTAGGGGATCTCAGGTCAAACCCAGATTTGCTCCCCCATACTCCTCCCCACTGCAGTGTTCAGATGAGTGTCCTTGTAGTCACGGCCACACTGGAGGGGAACACAGGGAGATAAGTCTTGTTACTGTATTTGCTACCGGGATTGGAGGTCTTTTTACTGTAAGCGTGCTTGTGTTTCTGTTGCTTCTATAATGATGTTGTGCAAGAAGACAAAAATGGAGAGGGAGAAAAGTGTTGACCTGAGTTTCTTAATACAAACAAAAAAGGAAGCAAAAAGTCAAAAATTAAACTAAAGCAAGTACTTGCTCAGAGTGCCCAGTTTAAGCCACGATACCGTGTGAGATGTCAGATATGGTCCCAGTGTAAATAATGACTGTGGGGAGCGAGACTCAGAAGCACAGCCTGGGTCACAAGTTGGGTACCCAGCGCTCTGACTCGCCCAGGGCACCCCTGCTGGGCAGCTGCAGTGAGGAAGAGTCTCCGAGCTGAGGGGGCTGAGGCCTCCATGTGGTCAAATCCACTGGACAACACCCAGAGTGATGGTTGGGTCCTCTTAGTGATGGACACCCCACTACCTGCCCAGGTACCCCTTCTATTTTTGTGGCTATTTTCCCAGAGAAATCAGGCCACACTCAGAGAGGTGGAGAGAGAGATTAATCTGTCACACTGGCGGGCCCAGTGGGATAAATCCCAAAAGTCGGAGCTCCAAACTGCAGCAATGGCAGGTTTTTATACAGTTTGTATGAGGAAGGTTTTCACCTCATCTATCCAGACTGTATTGTTTGGGAAGGGGTCAAGGTAGCCGTGGCCACTACTGTGGGCAGCAGCACAGCACAGGGACTTTCAGCTCCAACAAGCAGCAGGGTCCAAGCAGCAGACTGAGCAACTTCCTGCTTCATTGTTGCTAAGTTGAATTTACAATAGTCCTCCTGATGTTGCTCTCCTGATGGAGGGAGATGAGGGAGGGAAAAAGGGAGGTGATGACAGAGGCAGGGCCCCAAAACCTCTACAGAAAAAAGCAATGTCTGACCTCTGTTCAAACAGAATAATGAGGACACTTTTGCACATCACAGCCCTTGAAATACCTGAAATCTCTGTGTCCGTAAGCAGGGAAACCACAGCAAGTACATGGTTGTTTGCAGTATGTTGGTGGAAATGTCCTCGCCCACCATTCCCAGAAATAAGAAAACCTCCTGAACTGCTTGTTGTGTAATTAATAATTTCTTAACTCAAATGACTTGTATTTGGGGTGCCACCCGCCAGGCACTGGGGTGCAGAGTGAGCAGTCCCAGGACTCTGTGTGTCTGTAACTCGGAGTCCAGCTGGACACGGGCCCATGGAGCACAGAGCGAGGGGGCTCTGACTGGGAACTCCTGGGCCTCCTCCCTGAGGAGGTGACATGACCTGAGCCCCCAGGGGGAGCTGAAGGTAACAGGGAGGTCAGGAAGGTGAGTAACCCCAAGGAGAGCGCAGTGAGGGTTTTAGGTGTTGGGTGTGGGGCAGGAGCACCTCTTGTGGCCACATCAAGCTCTTCTCCTTTGGGTTCAAATAGAAGACTGACTGGCCTCAGAGTCAGGGAGCTCCACCCTGACGCCCCTTGGTGTCCCAGGGGGTCACTTCCTCTGTGGGCTGCCATTACTTTCCCTCTAGAGCAGAGCTGAGGGAGTCCCAGGGGCTGGGGAGGGAGGAGCATGCGCCCTGCTGGCCTGGCCCAGGGTCAGGATGAGCACAGGTCACACCAGTCACTGAGCTGAGCCTTTGTCTAAGGCCAGGGAGGGAGGGGAGATGGAGCAGGGTCTGCCTCAGCTCCTGGAGGGTGCAACATTAGAGTGGGTGAAATTATTGTTTCTGCATTGTTTCTGGGGTTCCTCCATCTCCCCATGGTAACCCTCCGTGTGCATCAGGTAGGGGATCTCAGGTCAAACCCAGGTTTGTTCCCCCATACTCCTCCCCACTGTAGTGTTCAGGATGAGCCTCCTTGTATTTATGGCCACACTGGACGGGAACGCAGAGAGATAATTCTTATTACCGTATTTGTTACCGGGATTGGAGGTCTTTTTACTGTAAGAGTGCCTTTATTTTTGTTGTTTCTATAATGATGTTGTGCAATCAGACAAAAAATAGGAGAGGGAGAAAGTGTTGACCTGAGTTTTCCTAATACAAACAAAAAAGGAAACAAAAAGCCAAAAATGAAAATAAAACATATACTTGCATGGACTGTCCAGTTTAACCACGGCACCCTGTGAGTTGTCATATATTAGGGTCCCAGTGTAACTAACGACTGTGGGGAGTGAGATTCAGAAGCACAGCCTGGGTCACACAGAGGGGACCCAGGGCTCTGACCAGTCTAGCCCCCCACTGGTGTGGCAGCTGCAGTGAGGAAGGATCTCTGAGCTGAGGGGGCTGAGGCCTCCACATAGTCAAACCCACTGGACAACATCCAGGGTGAGGTGGGTCCTCTTAGTGACCGGTGCCCACTCTCTGCCCAGGCAGCCCTTCTGTTGTTAAGTCGAATTTAGAAAAATTCCTCCTGAAGTTGCTCTAGTGATGGAGGGAGATAAGGGGGGAGAGAAGGGAGAGAGAGCCTGGGCCCTGAGATTTCTACAGAAATGACCAATTTCTATTTGACCTCTGTTTAAACAGAGTAAAGACACTTTTGCACATCATAGCCCTTGAAATAGCTAAAATCCCTGTGTTCGTAAGCAGGGACATCCCTGAAAAATACATGGTTGTTTGCAGTATGTTGGTGGAAATGTCCTCGCCCACCATTACCAGAAACAGGAAGTCCTCCTGAAAATGCTTTTTGTGTAAATATAAATATCTTAACTGAAATAATTTATATTTGGGGTGCCACTTGCCAGGCACTGGGACGCGAAGTGAGCAGTCCCTGGACTCTGTGTGTCTGTAACTCAGAGCCCAGCAGGAGATGCGCTGGTGGGGCACAGAGAGAGGGACCCCTGACCTGGGAGCCGCTGGGTTGTTCTCCCTGAGGAGGTGACATGTGACCTGAGCAGGAAGTTAGAGGGAGTTGCGTTAGCACCTAGGAGACAGCAGTGAGGGCCCTGGGTGTTGGGTGCAGGGCAGGTTCCAGGAGGTACTGAACACGGGCCTCAGTTTCCCTCAGGCAATAAAAGAAAACAAGAGTTTGAGGAAAAGGAAAGTGGTTCAATTTGCTGATAAATGATGAGGGCAGGAGCCTCCTGTCTGAAAGCCCACCGTGCTGCTCTTTAGGAAGTTGCGGAGGATTTACACAAAGGTGAAAAAAGGGGGAGATGGACAAGTGCCTGCAAAGGGGAGGGGGGTAGGGGTCTGCATGGAGGTGGGTGGGCGCCAGCTTGCTTTTTTCATCAACTGCTGTTTAAACACTTTTCCTTGGAATGCAAGAAGACAAGTCTGTCAAACATGGGGGGAAATTAAGAGATGGGGAAGACGAACTTGTTAACGCTCATCTGAGAGACCGGTCATTTGTGACTGCACCACGGGGCTGGGCCCAGGCAGGAGCTGGAGTCACTGCAGCAGGTGCCGATGGCGGGGGCCTCGCCCTGGGCCTGGAATCAGCCTGTCCCCCCAGCATGTGGGTGGGACCACATAGGGACTCCCCCCCAGGTAAGTCTCACTTACCTCCCCTGCGTGTGGGTGAGTTGGGGACGCGGTGAGGGTGGTGAACTGATGCCTGAGTCTCAGCACAGGGCCCGGCACACCGTGGGCGCTCAGCCCCTGTCTGCTCTCCTGGCTGCGGGGAGGAGGGGAGAGAAAGGGGAGGTGATGACAGGACCTGGGAGGCCCCCTGACTGGGGTGGGGAGCAGAGAAGGCAGCTGAGGGTCCACGTTGAGAAGGGCCTGGGGCGCCATGGGGAGCAGAAACTGGAGAGGGTGAGAGTGTGGGGGACCAGGGAGGAGGCTCCCGCAGCCTGACCAGGGCAGGTGTGGTCCCCTCCACCCTGAGCATCCCCTCTGCCCTCCGTGTGTTCACCTCCTCACCTGCCTTGCAGGACAGTCCTGACCTCGGGGCCACGGCTGGGCCCTCCCCGCAGAGGGACCTGCAGCGTCTGCCTGGAGACAGGGCCCTGGGGACACCTCCTGTGGCCACAGTGTCTGCCAGGCCACTCACAGCCGGTCACTCTCAGCCCCACCGAGGGCCACGTGCTGTCCAGGCTGCCAGGACCCACTCAAGAGGGAACATCAGTCCCCTCGCTCCTGTTCAGTCTGTGCTCTGGCCCCAGCACTGCAGCTCAGGGGAGAGACCCAGCAAAGGAATGGGGTACTAAAAGCAACACAGGAAAGTTTTTCTATTTCTGGATGACCAGTAGGGTATGGTTTACCATGATCCAAAGCACAAATGTCCCCCAGTGCTGTAGAAGGGGAAGATTCTAAGCCTTATGAGGTAAGTAAAATCTATGACTGTCATTCTGAATTTGTGACAAATCTTTGGTGACTTGCTCCATTAAGGATTAATCCATGCTACTCTAGAAAGATAAAGGTCTACATTTTCCTCTGCATCTGAAATATTTTATTTATGTCTTTTATGTTTGTTTTCTATGTCATTGCTAATTTTTGGACACTATTTGATTTCTCCCATTAGGCATAGTTCCCGTGGTTTTCCCCCCACCCCAGCACCTGTGATCGGTCACCACAGGGCACTGTGCTCCTCCCGCCCCTGTTCTCACTCCTGCCCCTCCCCCTGCTCTGTTGTATGTGTCTGAACTATGGTCAGCTCATGAGGTTTATCTTTTCCCTGACCTTTGTTCTTTTCTCTATGTTTTCCCATGTGGTGTTTATTTTTTCCTTATGGCTAGTTTCTCTTAGCATAATCAGTTCCATCCATGTCGCTGCAAATGATGAAAGTTTATCTTTTTTGATCTCTGAGTAGTATTCTGTCATATATATACCACATTTTCTTGACTAGTCATCTGTGCAAATCAAAACCACATGAGATACCAACTCACACCTGCGAGAGTGTCCCTGAGAGTCATTCTCAGAGTCTACAGGGAGAAAACCAAAAGGTATTGAGAAAAAGGCAAAGGTATTGAGAAAAAGGATTTTAATTATGTATAAAAAACCTTTTGTAAAATTACAGAATTGGAAGTTTGTCACAACACTGATCTCAGTCTCTAAATCTTGTCCAGTATTTTCCAACCATAAGATGTAAGCTGAATACTGACCTCCTCCTGCTCTCCCATCATGGAAAATATAGGACACAAATGCAGAAAAGTATCTAGTCCACAGGAAGCCATTTATCTGTAACGAGTATATTCCTTATCCTGGGTTGAATGTAATTCAAGATATTTGAATACAAGGTTTAAACTCTGATGACAATATTCATCTAAGAGCCAAGTAGCAGAAGGTATCTGTTTTCTCTGCAAACATTTCAAACCCCCACACAAAAATGGAGAAAAGGGAACAGTCCTACACTGTTTTGGGGAATGTGGATGGTTCGCCCTAAAGGAAAACAGTATGGAGGTTTCTTAGAAAATTAAAAGTGGATCTGCATAGGACCAGCAGGCCCACTCTAAGGTGTCCACTCTGCCTAGACAGCTGCTGAGAACTTCTCAGTTATGAGCAAAGACTCGGAGTCTAAATGAATTTACAGTGGGGAAGGCTGGGGCGAGTGCCATTGAGAGCAACTCTGCCTCTCATTCTCCCAGCCCAAGCTTTCATTACAGATATGAACAAAGGGGGCCTCCCTGGCAGTACGAGTTTGATACCCGGCCAGGGAGATAACCCAGATCTGGTACAGCAGACCTCTCCTGTCTCGCCCGCTGCTCCCCTCGGCAGTGCACTTCAGTAGAGCTGCCTGTTTTGCTCCCCACTCTGTCTCTGGTGAATCCTCTCACTAACCCCCCATACCGCTAGCCTACACCCCAGCTTGTATGCATAAATCAATCAATCTTTTTTTTTTTAAAAAAAGATATGAATAAAGGGATAAGGAAACAGGGTACAATTGTATTTATGCTTATAAAAATTAATAAGTTACTGCTGGAACAAGATTTTGTAGTTAGTAGGGATCATGTGCACAAGTCAACATGTCAGGGAACAGGAGTTAATCTGGGGAGTTCTGTGTGCAGAACCGCTAACCGCCTGGAACTCCGTGTGCAGAGTAAAAAGGAATGTTCAGAGAACTTGGCTCCCTATAGGGTAGCGGGCTGCCAACTCTACTCACAGAGGACAGTTACACACTTCTAGAGAAACCTGCACTCCCGTGATAATGGCAGCACTATTTATAATACCCAAGCTATGGAAGAAGTGGTGTATAGATAACAGAATACCGCTCACCAAAAACCATTAACTCATGCCATCTGGGACAACATGGATGGAGCTAATTGAAATAAACCCAAAGGAGAAAGACAAATATGTCACTTATAAATGGATATAGAGAAATTAAACAAGGGCTAGATTAAGGCAAACTTAAAACTAACCCTTGAGTCTCCCAGGAGGGGCCTGAGCACTGACCGGGGCTACAGACCAGCCAGCCCAGGCTTCCTGGCCCGGCAATGCTGGATGGTGACTGAAACTCCCTAGCTTGGCATCAGACTCATTTGGCGACAAAGCCTGACTCCTGCTTCCTATGTCGACCATGTGTGTCGTTGAACCTACAACACCACTGGGTCCTCCAGCCTCTGCTGTTGGCTGGGTCTGAGGTGAATCTTGGACTCAATGCTGCAGGTTATTTTGTTTTTTTTTTAAGATTTATATTTTATTTATTTATGCATACAAGAATTGGGGTGTAGGCCAGGGGTTCTGGGGGTGAGAGGAGCCACCAGAGACTGAGTGGAAGAGCAGAACAGGCGGATACACTGATATTCACGTCTGAGGGGAGCAGCGGGTGAGACAGGAGAGGTCTGCTGTGCCATATGTGGGCTGGTCAGGGGTTGAACACAGGCATAGGCAGTGATAGAGCTGGGACTTAACCCCTACACCACCAGGGACGCCCTGTTTTTAATATTTTTTACATCTTTTTATATTATTTAAAATAAAAGAGGGCCTCCCTGGTGGCGTAACAGGTTAAGTGCAGCACCATGAAGCTATCCAGAGCCACTGCAGCACGAGTTTGATACCCGGCCAGGGAGATTCCCACATGGGGCAACAGACTTCTCCTGCCTCGCTTGATGCTCCCAGCAGCAGTGTACTTCAGTTGATCAGCCTGTTCTGCTCCCCACTCTGTCTCTGGTGAATCCTCTCACCACCCCACACCTCTGGCCTACACCTCAGCTTGTATGCATAAATAAATAAATCTTTGAAAAAAAATAAAATAATAAAAGGGGACCTGTCAGGGTTCCTGCTTCTCTGCTTTCACAGTAAACACGCTCCTTCCTCCCAGCACGTGGCTCAGGTAGGGTTGACACGTGGCTTTGTCACCTTTACTAAGGGTCCATCTCTCATGACAGTGCAAGCACCACAGCTCCAGGGTCTTCCCTCTGTTTGTCATTGTATCTTCAGGGGAGGCAGCTTTGGGAGGCAGGCAGCAGCCAGTTAGGAAGAGGAATTCTGGGGAAAAAAGAGGAGGCAAAAGCAGAGAACACTTGGGAGATGCTCTGAGAAAGTGATTCACTGAGAAAAGCCACAGCCACAAAGCATGGTTTATGGAACCCCTGAAGTCACTCATAACCTTTCATGGGATCCATGAGGTCATAACTATCTTCAAACTGTCACTTAGACACCATTTGTCTTTTCACCATTTTGACATTTGCTGATGTAAAACCTAGTAAAAATGGAGCTTATATCACAAACTGCAGTAGTGGTTATTCTTTACCACTACTTACCTCAGAAACAAAACTCCAAGCCAGCTTCTTTTCAAAATGTCCTGGTTGGAGCATTGAACATTATCTTCATTATTTTATCATCCTCAAATCCACATGTTAAAGTACCTGATGTAATGACACCCAAGTATACGCAGAGCACTTCTGCTGCCCCCCAACTGCTGTGTGCCACGGAAAATATTGGCATGAGATGAATTAGATTTTTGAGTGGGGAGGGCAATAACATACATGAAGGGATGGATGACAAAACGATGGCTATTTGGATTTAGTTAATTGGCAGCCATTGTCCTGACAATGAATGTGTGTTCCTTTAAGAAAACCAATGACAATTGACAACTGATAGTAATTTCGTTTGACAAACTGTAAATTCTCAGAGAAAACCAGAATTATGGAAAATTGTGTTCTATCACTAAGGTGACAACTTCTAGTACTACTTTTACTTTGGGGATTTGTGGTGAAAAATAAAATGATTTTTTTTTATAATTTGATTCCAGTGTAATGAACACCGAAGATCTATATAACTTAATGGAAAAACACATTACTTAAAAAAAAAAATCACACATTAGCACAATATGCCAGAGAGGCCTGTGGAAATGTAAGAGAATAGGAAATATTCAATGACATTGTTTCAGGTTTCACTTTGCAAATAATCTTGGAGAAACTACCACCTGTATAGTTTTAATTTAGTATCTAAGTGGAATATTCACAATCATGTGAAAATACTACTCCAGCATATTTGTGTGAAGCTGTATATATATTTTTCATTGCTTCAGCCAAAACCACAAACTAAATGCATGAAAGGAAGCATGAAAATCCTACTGTCTTCTTATGAGACAGACAAGAAAGACACTTACATAAATATAAAATGTAAAAGATCCACTCTTCTCATTGCTCTGATTATTTTCAGAAATAAGTTACTTTTTAAGAACACTTTCTGATAACATGCATTGGGTTATTAATGTTATTCTAGATGAAATAGTTACATGATTAAACACAGCTTTACTCCTAGCGTAGTAAATATGGGTAGCTATACCTCATCAACAAAATTACACTTGGCATCCCCACTAATTTGTAAGACTGGACGCAGCTCTGGAAAGAAAAATGATTGAGAATTGCTGACCCAGTCCTTGGGCCTGGACTCAGGGACAGTGTGACAAAGCTTTGGGTGCAGGAGAGGAGGGGCTAGAGCAAAACCCCGAATCCCCCTAATGTTGGTCTCATAGTTTCAGGCCCCAGGGCTCTGTCTGGGGGCAGAAAGGTTACTGTTGGGGATACCTCATTGCCCCCTTAGCGTCACTTCTGCCTCTCACCATCTGTGTTTGGACCCTGGATAGTTGCGTCACCCCCCCCACCACCCCCACCCCCCGTTTTCATTCCCCATTGGTTTCCAAAGAAGCCAATCACAATACCAGCTTTGCCCAGTTAAGTCTCCACCCACCAGCCTAGACTCAAAAAACACCCCGGACTGCAATTATGCTGGTCTTGAGCCCCCCAACCCTCCTCCTGCTGTTTCTCTCCAGGGCCCTGGCCCAGAGGGAGACCGGGGCGGGTGAGTGCAGGATGGGAGGGAAAAGGCTTCTGCGGAGCAGGCTGCTGCCCTAGACCCCTTTGTCCCCCCACCCCCTCACAATGGCTCCGCCAACTCCCGGCCCCTTTGTGCCCTCCCACCTACCTCATCCTTTTGTCTCCCAGAATATTGCCCCTTCTAGACCCACCACGGGTCTTCAGTCTCTCCGACCCCCTCCCTCCCGAACACTTTCTCCCCTCAGGCCCCATCTCCCTGGGACTCGGGACTTGCGCAGGGAGTAGGGTTAGCCCGGCTGTCACCCCTCCCCGCCCCCAGGCTTCCACTCTCTAAGGCTTTTAGAAACCGCCACGTCCCGGCCCGGCCTTGGGGAGCCCCGGTACCTCGCCGTGGGCTACGTGGATGACACGCAGTTCGGGCGGTTCGACAGCGACTCTCCGGGTCAGAGTGTGGAGGTGCTGGCGCCCTGGGCGGAGCGGGTGGGGCAGGAGGATCGGGACGTGGAGACCCAGAACCAAAGACGCTCCGCACACAGTTTCAGAGGCCTCCTGGAGGACCTGCGCGGCTACTACAACCAGAGCGAGGACGGTGAGCAAGGCTGGCCCGGCCAGGTCACAGCTCCATCCCCACCGCCTGCTGCCCCTAGTCTCAAAGTCCCAGTGACTCCCCCAGGCTATGACACCTGCTTGATCCGGGAAGAGCCAGCGGGACTTTCACCCATTAGGTTTTATTTTAAGTTTAGGATTATTCAGGGCGGGCTATCGAGGGCGGGGATGGGGGTTGGAGTGGGGGTGGGGAGAGCAGGGGCTTACTGAAGGGCGGGGCTCAGGGTCTCACACCATCCAGAGGACTTTGGGCTGCGACATGGGGCCTGATGGGCGCTTCCTTCGCGGATACGATCAGTTCGCCTACGATGGCGCAGATTACATCACCCTGAACGAGGACCTGCGCTCCTGGACTGCTGCAGACATGGCGGCCCAGATCACCCAGCACAAGTGGGAGCAGGAAGGTAGGGCAGAGCGTGACAGGAGCAACCTGGAGGGAAGGTGCATGGAGTGGCTCCCAAGACTCCTGGAGATCGGGAAGGAGGTGCTGCAGCTCAGAGGTAAGCAGGCTTCCAGGCCTTTGATCTCCCTGAGGCTCACACCCCACAGGGGAAATGGAATAATAGTCAGAAAACCACCCTCCTCCTGGTCAGAGAAGGAGCAGTCTGGCAAGTTTTCCAGCTTTTGTAATAGAGACTGGCCCAGAGGTACTACTTTCTCTGAAGGACAGTTAGGGAACTGTCCTTTTTCAGTTCTCCTGAGAAAGAGGGGAGACCATCCCTGAAATCGCCTTCACGGGATCCTTTTGGTTGGCAGCCATCTTGGGAACAATGAGTTTCTCTCTCAAGATCTTGTTTTTTGTTCTGAGAACATTTTTGGGGAGCTCCCTCCTGCTTGTCTGTGTCAATCACCCGCCAGCCAAGTCAGGAACAAAATGCTTATAGACCCCCATCTTACCTTGGGTTCTCACCTGATTATTCCAGACTCCCCAGACCAGGCTGGTTTCTGGGGTCTGTGCTTCCTCCCTCTAAACATATTGTCCTGTCCATTTTGAGGATGGTCATATGAGGCTGCTTCCGTGTCCTTGGAGGAAACACAAAACATAAAATTTCCTATTCTTCCCACTCAGGCCCCCAAAGGGCACATGTGACCCACCACCCCATCTCTGACCATGGGGTCACCCTGAGGTGCTGGGCCCTGGGCTTCTACCCTGCGGAGATCACCCTGACCTGGCAGCGAGATGGGGAGGACCTGATCCAGGATATGGAGCTGGTGGAGACCAGGCCTGGGGGAGACGGAACTTTCCAGAAGTGGGCGGCTGTGGTGGTGCCTTCTGGAGAGGAGCAGAGATACACGTGCCATGTGCTGCATGAGGGGCTGCTGGAGCCCCGAGTCTTGAATTGGGGTAAGGAGGGAAATGTAGGCACAGAGCCTCTTCTTAGGGGCACCAGGAGCCCTTCTGGAGACTTTCAGAGGGTCAGGATGGGGGTCTGGGGCTCAGAAATCTTCCCTTTCCTTCCCTTCTAGAGCCCCCTTCTCAGTCCTCCATCCCCAGTGTGGGCATCATTGCTGGCCTGGTTCTCCTTGGGGCTGTGCTCACTGGAGCTGCCGTGGCTGCAGCTGTGATGTGGAGGAAAAAGCGCTCAGGTAGGGAAGGGAGTGGGGGATCTTGTCCATGGGGGCGGCTTTCAAATCCCAGGGAGAACTTGCCCTACCTGGTTAATGGGAAGTACCGTCCACACACCTGTGTTTCCCAGAGGGCATTTGATCCAGTCCCCCCTCATGTCCTCTCTTCATTTTTCCCAGTCATGACCTGGGTCTTTAGTCACAGTTCTGGAAACTTCCCTGCGATCCAGGATTGGAAGATTCCTTTAGGACTTTTGACATGACTCTTCCCTGGTCTCACATGATATTTCTTCCCACAGGTGGAAGAGGAGGAAGCTCCCCTCAGGCTTCAGGTAAGTGTGGATCGGGGTTTGGTCCCTGAGACGCTGGGGACAGAGTAGATGGAGTCCAGGGGTGGAGTCACTCTTTTCAGTCCCTCCTGTGGTCTCATCTCTCATGGCTCTGACCAGGTTCTGTCTTGTTCTTCCCTGGACAATTACAGTGCTCAGGGCTCTGATGTGTCTCTCAGCCCTAAAGATGAGACCCTGGAGGCCTGCAGTGTGTGGGGGGTTGTGGCAGAGAGGTTGGGAGTAGGTTGTGGGGATGCTTCAGTAGGACTTATTGAGAATGCAGTGGACGATTGATAATGTTAACACTTAGGTGATTCACCTGAATTTCTTCATGATTTTTTTTCTTTCATGGTGTGAGACAGCCTTGTCTTGGCCTTCTCTTGTGTTATAGGATTTCTTCTTGCCTACATTTTGTGACTTTAGGATCCCTTGGTTTTAACCACTTCACACTTAAGAGAATGGCCAACAAGTGCTGGCAAGGAGATGGAAAATGGGAACAGTCCTACATTGTTTTTGGAATATAGACTGATGCAACACTTATGGAGACAGTATTGAGGCTTCTTTTTTTTTTTTTAACATTTTACTTATTTTATGCATACAAGCTGGGGTGCAGGCCAGAGACATGGAGTGGTAAGAGGGTTCACCAGAGACAGAGTGGGGAGCAGAACAGGCAGATCGATGGAAATACACCGCTGAGAGGAGCAGCAGGTGAGGCAAGAGAGGTCTGCCGCGCCATGTGGGAATCTCCCAGGCCGGTTGTCCGTGCCATGTGGGAGGAGAGGTCTGCAGTGCCATGTGGGAACCTCCCCAGCCTTCCATCGAGCTCATGTTACTTCATTATGTAGGTACATATATTACCTGTATATGTATGTGTATCATCCCAGCTTCTACTTGATTTCTCACTGTTTGGGGGCATTCAGGTTGTTTCCACAGCTTGTCTATTATAACCAGTGCTGCAGTGATGACGGCAGCGCAGGGCTCCACTCCCAGTAGTGTGTTTATCCTCATGAGTAGGTGCCTCGGTGTAGAAATGCTGGATCCTATGGCAGATCCACACTTACTCTTTTAAGAAGCCTCAATACTGGGGCCTCCCCCGTGGCGCAGCAGGTTGAAGCACAGCACTGTGGAGCTGTCGGCAGCGGTGACATGTGCCCCCACATTGCCCCAGGACAGCCCACTGGGGCTACAGCAACAAGGTCACCTTGAGAGCTGTCATTGCTGCGTACTGCACGCACACCCTCCAGTGTTGTGGCCCCGCGCTGTCCAGCCCAGCGTTCAGACTGTGGCCAGGCCTGCCGGGTGTCTCCTCAGAGGTGAGCACCCCTGGGAGCACCTCCAGCTGCCACTGTGAGTTGGACCCTGGCCCACTGCTGTGGCTGTGCCACCAGCTCCAGGCCCCCACGGAGCAGCCTGAATGTGGGACTGTTGGGCACTGAGGACACTACCTGGGGTGAGACAGCCGCCATTGAGGCCTTAGAGACTCTTTCCCTGCTCTCCTTGTGGTTCAGAAGCCTCATTGCTGTTCCCTGCACCTGAGGGGTCTTGCAGTTGAGCCCTCCCCCCCCCCCCCGGTGAGAACCCAGGTCAGCGCCCTGTCCTCTACCTCAGCTCTGTCCTTTTGATGGGGGCCAGGGAGGAGGGAGCCCCACACCTAGCACAGGACTCTGCACACGCAGCACGGGCTGCACGGACACGCTCATGAATAATGATCTGTTTTCTTTAAACTAAAGCTCTTGATGAAACTGAGATTCCTGCCCTGATGATGCCCGAAAGTGCCAGACACTGACCCCACCTGATGTACCAGGGTCAGGGTACCCGGGAGGCTGATGACAATTTCTGGGGGCTGAACATGACGGACACCAGGAGCACCAGCTGTGATGGGCTATTCTGAGGGGCTGTTTGCTCAGAACATAAAGGTTCATCAGAGCAGAGAACACCTGGAGGCCACACAGGAGAGAGTGCAGAAGGCCGCGCTTACTTCTTGGCTTTGGGCTTGAACCAGGAACTCAGAGACTTGGAAGGAGACACTGGGAAGAGACACATGGGGGGACCAACCTTTACTGTGACTTGTGCTTTGATGTTGCTCCTTTTGCCCCAGACCAGCCTGGCTCCTTTCATCCCCCTTCTGTGCCCCCCGTGAAGGGGCCTTGACTCGTGGTCACTTCCAGGCCGCAGTGGCTGCTTTGGACCAAGGCTGTGTGGTTGGGTCTTTACCCACGAGGGGACGGGCAACTTAGGGTGTTTTATTCCCAATGTTCTTTCTTCTCTTTTCTCTCTATGCACATTCATTCTTTGAAAGTTCATTCACAAGAAAAAACTACAGGGTCCTCCCTGGTGGCACAAGGGGTTAAGTCTCAACACTATGAAACTATCCACAGCCACTGCAGCACAGTTCCATTCCCAGCCAGCGAGCTTCCCACGTGGCTCAGCAGGCCTCTCCTGTCTTGCCCGCTGCTCCCCTCAGTGGTATATTTCAGTTAATCCTCCTCTCTGTTGCTGGTGAATCCTCTCACCACCACCACCACCACCACCCACATACCTCTGACCTACACCCCAGCTGTTGTATGATAAATAAATCTTAAAAAAAAATACCGGTTTGTCATGAAGCTAAAGAAAACTACAAAATTTATGAAAAATTGGACCCATAAATATTGCCTCTTTTTTTTTTTTTTTTAAATACACTGCTGAGGAGTGCAGCAGGCAAGACAGGAGAGGTCTGTTGAGCCATGTGGGTCAGCTACCTGGCCTGGAATTGAACTCATGCTGCAGTGGCTGCCAATAGCTTCATAGTGCTGAAACTTAACTGCTTGCACCACCAGGGTGGCTCAATGTTGCCTCTTTTTATGAGCAAGCTGAAACAGCTGCTTTTCTCTCTCTCTCCCCATCTCCAAATGTAAAACTTTTACGAAGTATTCTGATATCTCATGTCAAAATGTTTGTTTGCATAAATCCATTAAGGTCTCTCCCTGCTCTCTTTAGTAGACAATTGGAAATATGGGTTTAAGGAAGACTTTGTCTGGAATGTTACATTTTCAGAAACAAGACTGATCTCAGAGCCTACAATGAAACAATAACCTGGCACCTGTTTTGGGGGATACAAAGGGTTTGTCAGGAGGGTAAAGAAGGTAAGCCCTTGGCAGGCCCGGAAACCCTAGATGTCTTGGGACCCTCAAGAGGGATTTCCCCAAAGATACAGGTGCCGGGCCTCCCTGGTGGCGCAGTGGTTGAGCGCTGCGCTGTGGAGCTGTCGGCAGCGGCGACGCGAGTTCGACAGCCAGGGAGAATCCCACATGGTGCGGCAGACCTCTCCTGCCTCGCCCGCTGCTCCCCTCAGCAGTGTATTTCTGATCTGCCTGTTCTGCTCCCCACTCTGTCTCTGGTGAATCCTCTCGCCTCCCCATGCGTCTGGCCTGTACCCCAGCTTGTATGTATAAATAAATAAATTAAAAAAAAAAAAAAGATACAGGTGCCATAGGCTAGTCTGATGGTGAGACCTCGGCGTGGGCCTGAGCCCCAACAGCCCGGCTTCTCAGAGCTCTCAGTCTGAGGGGCCTTGTAAGACGTTCGGACAAAGCGAGTTAAATGTTTGCATAGTGATGTCTGTTCATGCTGAATTCACACAAAATGACTGGCGGTGCAGTGTCTGGGGGAGGCCAGGGATGATGACAAGTCCTGGGGCTGAACGTGACAGACACCAGGAGCACCAGCTGTGACGGCTGTTCTGACAGGCTGTTTGCTGTGCTGTCTTGTGTGACTCGTTGTAACAAGGCAGCTGGGATGAGATGGCAGGACAGTCCCTTCAGGGTGCTCACCCCCCATTCTGCCAGATCAATGACCAGTGATCTGAAAAATGAAAGTGCTTGTAGATTCAGTTTCTGACTCTGCTTATTGGCTTCTGGTGGTGACGTCAGCAGGGCCAGGCCCATCCGCTGACAACTGTGGACAGTGACGTCTGTCCTGTCAGGTGTGTGGTATACAAAGACTTCCCCCCACTCCACAGGGTGTCTCTGTTAGTTATGGCCCCTCATGGTGCAGAAGCTTTTAGTCTGATGTGCTCCCTGCTGTGTATACTCCCTTTGGTTTTCCTTGCTGCAGGGGGTGGACCCACAAAGTATCTCTGACATGTATGTCGGCAGTGTCCTGTATCTCTCCTTGTTTTCTTCGATCTGTTTTATGGTTTCTGCTCTTAAGTCCCAGTCTGTATCAATTTTGAGTTGATTTTTGTTTGTGGTGGAGACAGTGGTCTAGTTTCATTCTTTTGCCCGTGGCTGTCCAGTTTTCCCAGCACCGTTTATGGAAGAGGCTTTCCCTGTGAACCCCTCATCTTAACCTTGTCAACACAAACTCTACGGGAATGTACGGTGGAGAAAGAAGTTTAATTCTTCCCATCAGTATTTGTATTTTAAAATCACAATTCATTTTACATTTTCCACTGCCTTTTGGCAACCTTACATATTCACTTGAGACTACTTCAAAAGCACTTGAAGCGATGAAAACATTCGAGGTGTATGTCCCTTAAAGAGGAAAGTAAATTACTGACCCACAGGATAAGGACAATTTGTGTTGCACAAGACAGAACAGACAACAGTGAACAGTGTGTGTTGACAAAGCAGCAGGAATAGGCCCTGAGAGCTGGGAGGGGTGGTGGGGATGTGTGTCCTTCCTGCAGGTGTCCAGTGTCCCCCAGGGTTGCCCAAGGACACCTGCCCTGTGCTCTGTCCGTCCCCCGGTCTCTCTTTTCCCTCCCTACATGGACACAAAGGCAGCATTCAGAGGGAGATGAGGTTTCTGGGAGTGTCCTCTGGGGAAGCTTTGATCCAAGTTTCCCTTCTTGCTCCCCTCCCTGAGGTGGTTGGAGTTCGGGGCTGGGCTTAGAGCTGGGGTAGGGGTGGGCATTTTCTGCAGCCTGAGCCTCTGTTATCCGATTGGCCCTGGTGTGAGCTGTAAATTTAGCCAGGGCTTCTTATCCCATGAAGCCATAAAAGGAATCACAGACATTTTAGATGAGCTTAAGCAGAGAGAAACAAACTTTGTTTAAGAAAGTAAAGTTTATTTAAAGGAAGAAAGGACTCCCAGGTACACTGTACTCTGGGAGTACCTGGGGACAGTTATGGGGGGGCTGGGGGAGGGAGCAAGGAAGACTTTGTGGACCCATGCAGGGGTATCTAAACCTTTTTTCCCACCATTTTTCTTCTATTCTAAAATCTCATCATCCTGCTGTGTGATGGGCTCTCTCTCCTGGTGGCCACACTGGGCCGGGCAGATGTGCCCATTTTCCAGCTCTTATCTTAGTGTCTCTTTTTCCTCCCCTGTCCAAGTTCTCCTAAAATTTACTGTCCCAATTAGCCTTAAATTTTAGCCCCAACTCCTTGAGGACAATGTCATATGTCCTGATGCTTCTCAGGCACACCTGCTCACAATGAGGGGGACAGGACCACA
>PVIJ01021038.1:0-19437 GCA_004024925.1 Scalopus aquaticus | reverse complement strand
ACATGGGTGTGTGGAGTTTGGGGTTCACGTGTGAGACCCATATGATGGCTGTGTTCCCCATCAGCGTCAGAATATATATGACAGAAATGACCAGGAGGAGAACCAGCTCCAGTTGGGGCTGGTCAGAAAAGCCCAGTAAGATAAAACCATCGGGGTGGCTAAAATTAGTCCCTTTCATTGCTTCTAATTATGAGACACTGTTCATGCTCATCCCTATTTTATTCCTGTGGAAAGAAAATCAGACACCATAACCAGTGGGAGCTTAGTAAACTGAGGAAAACTTGAGCATGAGGACACTGCAATTATTGGTACAAAGAAGTCACAGACAAAGATGAAATCATGAAACTCTTCGAAATGTAGTAGGTGGACAAGCAGTCTTGATCTGTAGAAAGAGACAAATAAACAAAGTCATGAAAACACCAAATGCATTGAAAGGAAATAAACACGGACTAGACACTGAAAAATGTAACTCAGTCTCCAATAAGTAAGTCTCTTACTTATAAGTCTCTTTCCCCTGGTAACAATAACATCTATGTGCTTCTTAATAAGTTATTTTACAAGAGTACAGACATTCAGTCAGCAAATACAATTCAGTGACCTTTCATAAAGTAAATTCTATAAGATTAATTACTCTAGTGTAAGCATTACTTCATAAAGATTGAGGAATGTATGAATAGTTTCACTTATAGGAGGAATATTGAGGAACCAAACAAGATCAGAAGGAGAAAATAACAACAACAACAAAACCAAACAAAAACTAGCAGGCAACCAGAAATGAGAGACATTCAACGAGGTGGGAGGAAGATAAGGCTTCAAAACGGGGGAGAAGGAGCACAAGGGTGACGGTTCATGGGTGAATTGGTGGTGGGTAACCCACAAAGAAAACACAATAATGTAAAAGATATAAATTAAAAAAATATATAAATAAAATTGTGGAACCAAAACAAGATTAAGGAATGTAGTACTTCTGAATGGGCCATTTTTGCAATCTCAAAATGATTATAACAGTTTGATTAGCTGTGGGATTAAAATCTAAACAACTGGGCCTCCCTGGTGGCGCAGCGGTTAAGCACTGCGCTGTGGAGCTGTCGGCAGCGGCGACTCGAGTTCGACGCCTGGCTGGGGAGAATCCCACATGGCGTGGCAGACCTCTCCTGCCTCGCCCACTGCTCCCCTCAGCAGTGTATTTTTGATCTGCTGTTCTGCTCCCCGCTTTGGCTCTGGTGAACCCTCTCGCGGCCCCACGCCTCTGGCCTACCCCAGCTTGTATGTATAAATAAATAAATCTTTAAAAAAATCTAAACATCTTTCTGAAAAACAAACAAATAGATGAACAACTCTGATGAAAACTTCTCATTTTCCCTTAAATATTCTGAGTAGGAAACAAAAACTCATTTGGAAAAGACTTAGGCCTTATATTTGGTCTCACACAATTATTGCATAGTCCAGTTCACAGTACATAGAGGACTTTTTTTCTTTTTTGCACCCATGGCAATATTTAGTTTCATTTTGAAATTTGTCAAGGTGTAACTGTTAGGTGGTTTTAGTAAAGAATCATCTTTTCAGGATTAAAACAAGAGAGGAAAACTATTACTGGTAGTCACAATATTTAGCATAGTCTATATGGCCAAGTATTATGGTGAAATAAAATATCAAAGGACAATAAAAATTGTGAATGGGATGACATTGACTTTATGGCTAAATTTCCTCTACCACACAGCCAAGAGAGCAGGGACTGTGCTGTTGAAAGAGTCTCTGTCTTCTCTCCTGGAACGGAGGCAATTCGTGGCCTCAATTTGCTTGATATATTCTACATTGTCACAATTTGATCCTTGAGGATGTATATTCTAAGATAACCAATATTTTCTGACAAGATGCTAATCAAAATGAGGCTGGAAATAACAACCCTGGAAATGTGACTGTGGAATTGAGGCTACCGGAGGAGGAGGGAGAGTAGAGTGGAGGGGGGCACTGTGGACTGTGGTGAAGTGTCAGCTGCGGTGGGTGTGGGTGGTAACACACGCGTGAAGGGTGTGACCCTACACCTCTAAATCATATAAAGTGTTGTCAACAATGTTGCCTCAAAAAAACGAATGAAAAATAAAACCAACAACCTGAGGATGGGGGTTTATGTTTGCAAACACAGAAAAGTCAGTAGACTCTGAGAATGAGTGTTGGGTTATAACTTTTATCTATAGGGGAACCAGTTCTGGATTTCTTCAACTTTTGAAACATATTTTCTTTTATTTCTTTTTCCATGACAGAAAGCCCTACCTTCAAGGAAGAATGACAATCAGGTTGTAGAGGTGGTTGGTGGTGATGAATTGTTCCGTCAGGACCGCAGTTCCTGGACAGGCGGCGGAGGAACCGCAAGTGGGCAACTCCTCCCTTCACTTCCCCTGGTGCACCTGCGTCCTGTAATATTTCGGTTTAAACTCTCTTCCAGTGGGTGCGGCGCAGAGCATGTTTAACCCACAGCGTACTTTGATGGCGCTCTCCTTCCCAGTCCACCTCCCTTCACTATATAGAGAGGGAGACAGGCCTCTGGAGACAGGAGAGTCACAAAGGCTTGTGCCTCTGCCCCTCCTGGGAGATGAGACTGTTGCCACCTTCTGAACACACAGGCACAGCATGTGCGTGCATGTGCATGTGCATTTATTTGCTGTAGAGGGATCGAAATGGACACTTTCAGGTCATCATGACAGATACCTCTGTTATCTGTTATGAATAACAGATACGGAGGACAACTAATGTTCCAGACAGTGAAGAGCATCCTTTGGGTTCTACTACTAATGAGCTTTGCGAAGCAGTGAAGGTCATTCTCCTACTTTCTATTATATATACTATTAAATATTAATAGTTATTATTTTTGATAGTTTGTTAAAAGATTTGTTAGTGACCCTCTCTTTTTGTGTGCAGGCAGACAAATGTCTCTAAGTGTGTGAAGCTACTGCATAATTACAGAAGATCTAAGAACTGATCTAAAGACTTCTGAGAAGGGCCTCCCTGGTGTCACAGGGGGTTAAGTGTCAGCACTAAGAAGCTATCCACAGCCACTGCAGCATGAGTTTGATCCCAGGCTAGGGGCTTCCCACATGGCTCAGCAGACCTCCTTTCTTCCCCACTGCTCCACTCATCAGTTTATTTCAGTTGATCTGCCAGTTCCGCTCTCCACTCTGTCTCTGGTAAATCCTCTCACCTTCCCCCCACCCCGCCACACCTCTGGCCTACATCCCAGCTCTTTTATGTGTAAATAAATAAATCTTAAAAAAATAAAGACATTTGAGAATAGGTGAACAATAATTAAGACAAATGTTTGACGTGCTTGGTAGATTCCAGCACTTAGCCAAGCTCCCTCTTCAGCTACAGACATTAATAATGAGACTACTCCCTGGGAATTTTCAAAACAGAACAGCAATAAGTTTATTCTTTCATTCAACCTTTTTTTTTTTTCCTGGAGCCTGGATTCCTCTAGATAGTCTCTTGATCTTTCTGGTCATTTAAAAATGATAAAAATACCCACTATCATCGTTTCAGATTTGGGCCATATTTTACTCTTCACGGTACCTTTCACAGAGTTGTTAAATCAAGTGAAGTCCATTTTATCAACTGATCATTTTATGATTTGTGACTTAGAAGTTGTATCTAAAAGGTCATCATCTTATGCAAGATCATCTAGATTTTTTCCCATGTTACTTAAATTCTTGGAGTTTTGCAGTTTTGTCTCTAGTTAGATAATCCATTTTGGGTTAAATTTTTTGAAGCATATAAAGGCTATGTCTAGATTAATTTCCCCCCCCAGGTTGATGTCATTTCAGAATCACTTGTTTAAAAGGAAATTACGGGTTAATTGGTGGTGGGAAACCTATAGGGAATATACAGTAATGTAAAAGACACAAATAAAAATAACAAAAAAGAATTGATTGAGTAATGAAGAAATTAATTAGGAAATCACTTATGATGAGTGATGAACATGGAGTTTTTTTGCTTTCATGACTAAGTGTTTGTTCTTCTGGAAATAGTGCTTGTAGATGGGGTGAGACAATGGGCAGATTTCACTTTTTCCACATGAATAATTAATTGCTATAGGACCATGTAGTTAAAAAAAGTTTGCCTTTTCCATTGCCCTGAAATATGAAATTTGTTTTAAATGAATACAAATGTTGGCCTTTCGTAAGTCACTGTTCTACCCCAGGGGTAGTGTATCCCTCATTGTGTAAACCTCACATTTTATAAAATAAATAGACTACAGAGCAGATCTCATATTGTAATACTTTTTCTCCAAGTGTGTCTTGGTATTTCTGGTGACTTACATTTCAATATAAATTTTACAATAATTGCATTCACTTCCACACATAAACTTGTTGGAATTTTGATGAGTTGCACTAAATATAGAGATCAGAGTTGTAATGAACATTTCTAAGATTTCAAATTTTTTAATACATGAATAATTATAATCTCCCAATTATTTGTCATTTGTTTTTCTCAATAATATTTTAAAAGTGTTTGTCTAGATATCCAATACATTGTTCTGAACACTTGTATTTTCCTTTTTTATTCTTTGATAATATTATAAATTTTATCACTATAATATTTTCTGACTATGCCTGTATGTAAAAAGATAATTGTTATTTGTCAGATGGATCTTTCTAAACATTGTGATGTTAGTTCATCTTTTGATCCTCTTAGATTTTCTATGTATACAATCATATTATCTTTAATGACGACAATTTTATTTCTACTCCAGTCCAGTGCTTTTTCTTTATCCTGCCTTTTTGTGCTGGTTACAATCTGTAGGATAATGTTGTTGTATGGGAGTAGAGATAAATGTCTTTACTCTTTGCTCAATTCAAAAGAAAATTTTTAATTTTATTTTTTTACAAAGCAATATTTTTATTGTTGTAAGAAATCTAATTTATTTTTGCAAAAAAGAGAAAAAAATTAATATGATGTATATTTGCAGAAAGTTTTTTGAGATATATTTAATCTATAGATAGTGTCTTTCATTCCATTTTTAGTTTGCTAAATGATTTTATTTTTTGTGTTCCTATAAGTTTATCAGAGACTTAATTTTGGATCTAATGAAATGATTATGTAGTTTTCCTCCATTATTCTCTTATTTTGGTGAATTATATTGACTCTTTGTTTCTAGCTAAATTCAATTTGGACAATATGTATAATTCTTTCATGACTGACTTATTTGATAATACTGTCATAATGTTTGAAAAATTCACATTAATTAATGAAACCATTCTTTAATTTCCTCTCTTGTTTTGTTGCTAAAGTTATACTTGCTAAAAAGAAAATTTGAATCTTGTCTTTTATTTTCAAACCTCTGAACTATTAAAATATTCCTTATAAGTTAACTAAGTAAAAATCTACATACTTGAACAGGTGCTAGATGTAAGTTCTCCCAATGACCTATCAATGTGAGCTAATCTGACTAGCTTCATTAGTATTTAGGGGAGTTCAAATAAAAAGCATGAGATACCTACTTTATACTACCAGAGTTGATAAAATTAAAAGGACACAAAGTAGTGTGTTATGAAGTAGAAATGGAACAAATAGAATTCTTACACTACTTATGGGCTATACATTTCTACAAGCGATTTTCAAAGTTGGTGGTTTTTACAAAATCTGAATCTATGCATACTTTATGACTAAGCACTTGTATTCCAAGAAATGTTTGCATTTGTTGGTTTATTCACTGAAAACAGGTAAAAATAGATTCTCAGCACCTTTATTTATAACAAACAAATATAGAAAATCCAAATGCCCATCAATACTACAGACGTATTCACACAATGAAATGTCAATACAATGCAGATTGTGCCTCACTGTTACATAGAACAATATGAATGGAATCCACAAACATATTGTTGAGTGAATAAAGGCAGAAGCAAAAGAAATAATGCTGTATGATTTCATATACAAAAACAATTAAAATAATGGTTGTAATCAGGCAGGTAGAAGTAGTGTGTGGAAGTGAACAGAGAGTCAGGCTAGAGTGTTCTTAACATTCTATTTTTTGACCGAGATTTGCTCATTTTGTAATAATTCGCCAAGCATCTTTTTCCAACTGTATACATTTTTGTGTATAAAAACTTAGTGAAAGTGGTCAAGAGGGTTTTATAAGAACTGAGATACTCTTTCAGATTCTGAATAGTTTTCAGTTCTAAGACTCATGTATAGAAGTTTATTTAGCTGGATCTGAGCAGTGGTTTCATCCAACTGGACATGTGATACAAAATCGGTCAATGTTCACACCAGTTCTTATTATAGATTACAGCCCTCACCTAAGTGTTTGCTGTCATTCAGTCTGGCATTACTGCAGCTGTTTCTCTTCCATCTGATCCCCTCAGTCACTATTACCATCTTCCTGGAATCTGTGTGCATGTGAGTTTTTACCTGGACTCCAAAATCTTGGAAGAAGGATTATTCTAAGACAAAAAGAGATTCCCTTCATGCTGAAGAAAAGTACACAAGATGAATAGGAGGATGAATTATTTCATAGGTGGCAGGAGGAAGTCACAGAAGTCTCCTTCTGGGTCCATTGTTTTATTGTGGTAGTTAGACCCCAAGAGAACCTGTTTGGAAGAATGTGGGATACAGCATGGGAGGATTTAAGAATAAGTTGAATATGTGTCATGGAGATGGGAGAGACAACAGGAGACATGTAGACAGACTTCTGGGCAGAACCGAGAGTCCACTTAAAATTAAGAAAGATCAATGAATTGTTAATGGCATAATTCAACATACTTTATGGGCAGCTCCAGGAGAACTGGCAGGTCTATAGTATAGTACTTGCAGGAGATGGCCCTGTGGAAATGCTCTAGGCAGGCAGTTTTCCGAGGGAGATGGAACAAGGGAGACAGGGCAAAGAAAATTTAGCTGTGATGAAAATAATTTGAAGTTATGAGCCAACAGGCTCATATATAATATTTAGGTGTAATATGTAGTAGTATATTAGTGATGGGAAGTTAACATTGACCATGAGAGAAATGAGAAAGCAACCCAATGGTGGGAGGTCGTGGGGGCAGAGGTTAAACATCTCTGTGGTTTGCCTTAGATATAAACAGAATGAAAGGTCAGTGGGGCAAAAGACTTTCATTCAGATCTCCTGGGACAGTTCTGTGGATGTTACAGAGACCGGTACTAATTGCCAATTGGGAGAACCGCGTCCCTGGGATCTTTTCAGATTCAGCGTCCTCTGTCCTCTCCAGTCTCTCTGGATGAGCTGATCTTCAGGGATCTCCACTCAAATAACAGCTTTTCAAGCAGTATGTGGACCTCAGCCACTGAATCCTCATTTCAAGGTAACAATCATTGGAACTCTGAGGCTTTCTATGCTAGATGAGATGATCTGTGTACTAAAGAAGGTGGCAAACTTCCTCCCTCTTGACTTTCTCATTTGCATGGATGCCTCAGCTTCGCCTCTGTGTTATGCCAATGATTCTTAACCTTTAATGGTAAATTCAGGCTCAGGTTTAAAGTGATTACCTCTGAATGGGATGGTCATACGATACATTACAACTTTCTATTTTACATCATGTGAAATACAAACCTTCTGCAAACTTAAAGAAGATAATAGGTATTCTTATAAATAAGAAACTGGTTCAAGAATGTGAATTGATTTCTCATGGCATTTCTGTTGAGATACTGTGCAAGCATGGTGGGGGGGTGGGCAATAGAAACAGGGAACATTCTCCTTTGACCGGGAAGGTAAAGTAGAACCTGAAGCAGGATTAAAGAGGTCAGCACATATGGGTTTTATCTTATTCATTTGATGGAAAATATGACTTTTTTTCAAGGTGGTTAAATGAATGGGAATTGATATTGAATGAGAGAACGGTAGGATGATGGCTGATGTGGTTGTGTGCATAGATGTGTATGCATATAACTGTGAGTGCATTTATTAGTATTAGGAAAAATATGTGTAAACTGATTTGTTCCATGGTGGTCCTTTTATATTCTCATTTATTATTACTTTCCTCTTTCACTATTTTGAGGGAACATTTAGTGTCTTCGGGCTGATATGCTGAATGTCCAAGACCCCTGATCTCATTTTGCTTTCATGGAGTTCTAAGTATCATCAAAAAAAGTTAAAATATCTTACTTTCTTGGTTATTTTGCATAATAAGTGATAAAACAAATTCTTTTCTGCAGTTGCCTACTGGGGAAATATTTTGAGGTCTGAGTGATTTTACTGATGATATATGCAAAGCGTGTGCGTCACAAACATGAAATACAGTGAGAGTCTTGGAAATGTGCTTTGGATAAGTGAATATATTGAATATTTACTGTACTAATTGTTTTTATAACTGGAGTTTCAGAAAAACTATTTCTCTATTAGAAGAAGAAATTCTAATACGTCTGATGTACCTTTAGAAGCCTTGTTCATTCACCTACAATCCTCCTTTCCTTGATGCTCATTCCTCTACGCAGATTCAACCTTTTCATTTAATATAGGGGACCTGTAACCTGTGCCCTTTCTACAATATCACACAGAAGAATGTAATGAGTTCATTTTCTGCATTCATTGCATGGACTTGCATCATGATATGCTATGGACTAAACTATTTAATCCCTAAAGGAAATAGATCATGTGTGCATAATCAATCAACATTTAGAAGTGAACAATACTATTACTATATTTTGGGTAAATATTTCACAAAAATAACCTCTATTATCTCTAGAAGCTATCATTTATATGACACAAATTTTTGAAAAAAATGCCCAACTCAAGCTTATTTTTAGAAAACTGAAATGCTGTTTACATTTATCATTAAATATATACTCTCATTATTTTGTTTCTTGCCATTTAAATGGAAATATTTGTGAGGAGGTATAAATTAACCGAATGCATTTTTATTCATCTAACTTTCTTTTTCTTTCTTCCTTCTTTATTCTTTTCTGTGATAAATTTTATCTTGGCTTCTCCTGGTTATCTCTGAGCAAAAGCTTTTGCTTTCCGGATTAGACTTCCTGGGCCTCTCTGTCTAGAGTCCTGTCATTAATGCCATTGTCTGAGGCTCCACAGGACAGTGGCCAGTGTGCCCCAGTGGTGGCTGCAAGTTCTCTCATAGGAGGTGTTTCAAGGAGTCCTTTGAAAAGGCTGATATTGTGACCAGTGGCCAAACACCACCCTCTTTCTAAGCTCCTCTAATACTCTCTGTCTCTGAACAGGTAATGGGCATCACCAATAGCAGTGCCAAGGAGGACTTCATCCTGGTGGGCTTCTCTGACCAGCCCCACCTGGAAAAGATTCTCTTCATGGTGGTTTTGGTGTCCTACCTGCTGACCCTGGTAGGAAATACACTCATCATTCTGGTCTCCTCCATCGACCCTAAGCTCAAAACACCCATGTACTTTTTTCTCAGTCACCTCTCCTTAGTAGATATCTGGTTTACCACCAGTGTCGTCCCCCAGCTGCTGTGGAACCTCAGGGGACCAGCCAAGACCATCACGGTGCTGGGCTGTGTGGTCCAGCTCTATGTGTCCCTGGCATCGGGCTCTGCGGAGTGTATTATGCTGGTGGTCATGGCTTTTGACCGCTACGCTGCTGTCTGCAAACCTCTGCACTATGCCACTGTGATGAACCCAAGGGTGTGCAAGGCTCTGACAGGGCTTGCGTGGCTGTGTGGAATAGGAAACTCCCTCATCCAGTGCACTCTGACCCTCAAGCTGCCTCGCTGTGGACACCGGTGGATCTATAATTTCTTCTGTGAGGTGCCCTCGATGATTAAGCTCGCCTGTGTGGACATCCACGCCAACGAAGTCCAAGTGTTCATGGCTTCATTAGTCTTGCTGTTCGTGCCCTTATCATTGATAGTGATGTCTTACGGGCTTATCGTCAGGGCAGTTGTCAGGATCAAGTCAGCCCAGGCCTGGCGCAAAGTCCTGGGGACATGTGGGTCCCACTTGACGGTGGTGTCTCTCTTCTACGGGACTGCCCTGGTGATCTATGGCCAGCCCAACAGCTCCTTTGCCCACTCTTATGGGAAATTCTTCTCTCTCTTTTATACAGTAGTGACCCCAACCCTCAATCCCCTCATTTACACGCTGAGGAATAAAGATGTGAAGGGAGCACTGGGAAGACTATTTTACAGAGACACGGGCTCTTAGCAATGAGGCAGAGCACACAGTGCCCTGTTCTGTGACAAAAGGAAATGAAAGGTCATCTTGGATATTCCTCCACTGATGAAATTTATAGTCCTACTCGAGACAGGTGTCATCTTCACTCTCTGCATCATTGCATATTACTTGACTTGAGAGCTTTTTGTCCTCTCTATTCTCTTTCTCAAGCTTTGTCTGGATCCTTTCTCCAAATCTTTTAAATTTCTGTTGTTCATATCATTCTGCTTCTTGCACTCCTTCCTTTTTTTTTTTCAGCCTTCCTATCTTTAATCACTCCTTCCTTTTTCTTATTGTTTTCTCCATTTTTGGTTTGTTGTCTTACCATTTCTTTCTTACTTTCCTCTTATTTTTCCTTCCTTTGTCTTTATTTTCTTAATCCATTTTCCTTTAACACTCTCTGTGTTTCCCTAACCTTTTATTGATTCTTTCCTGTACCTTCGTATTATGTGCTTCTACATTTTATCCCTCCAAAACAGTAACTAATAATTTGTAAAAACAGCTCTTGTCCCACTAATAAGTCAGTTATCAAATACAAAGTTTCCATTTGCCTAGAGGGGTAGAGTAGAGGGATTTTACTAGAGAATTGAGAACTGAATTATATCGCCACAATATCATTTTGGAGGTTGTGCAAGTTTTATTAAACTTTTTCTTTTATGTATCCAGCTTTACTTAGGAAAAGAAAGGAATGAGCTTTATTATTATGTTGAATAAAAATTTGAATAGGTCATATAATTAAAATAGCTGGCAGGAAGTAATCTGCAAATATCAACTAGCATCTTTCCTAGTTTCTAATCTCCTGTTCCGAGTAGTTCCCACTAATCCATGCTTATTACTTTTAATTGTACAAATACAAATTCTTACCTACCCAGTAATTACTTATCCATTACACTTAATCTGAATGAAATTACAATCACCTGAAAATAGAGGAAAATAAGTCAATCCTTTTTTTGACCTTTTTAATATGGAAAAATCAAGTAATTTACTTTTCCACTAACTTAGAGAAGCATGATACACTTGCTTGAAAACTGATAATAACATGGAAATATCTAAATCTTTTCTCCTTCATTCATTCATTGTATGCATAGCTGTAGGTAATTACTTAGCATCTCTGACCTTCAGCTTCTCAGTTTCTTTAATGATGGGGGCATCAAAGATTTGTTGTATTTTAGGCGAGAGGAGGTAGATAATGTCTGTCATCATTAACAAACTCTTTTGATCTTGGTACTAACCATGGTGCCAGACTGCATGAACTTGATAGCAAAGATATTTATTGTTCTAGGGATCCATTATGTGGGTATTCAATAGTCTACTGTTACTACTCTCCTAAACTCACCTGTGAAAATCAAATGAGTTCGGCTTTTGACATCTGAAGGGATATGGTGGTTTTTTATTTAAACATGCATTTTGTCATAGACAAACCAACTGTAGTCTACTGTGATCTAATGATTTGACTCAATTGGTAAGATGATTGTGATGCAATTATAATATTTAATCTTGCTTTGTTATCTGTAGTTTTATATTCCTAGAGTTGGAGAAAAAAGTATTCCTCACAAAAACTCTAAAGAAAGATATCCACATAATATGTAGCATCCTCATGTTTGATCAACCCAACCCCTTACTCACCCGTATAATTATTCAAATATTTTAATTGAGTTTTATATCTACAAGACATCGCTTCCATTATCCCCACACTCACCCTTTTTCATTCTGACATCATTTCTATTTAATTCTTTACAATGAAAATCAGCCAATAATATATTTATATGGGCGAAATATATCTGTGATCTACGCCCTTAAGAATTTCCCTTCAGATGAAACATGTGCACAAAGAATATAGATCAGCATTTCAATCACTTCTTCATTATACACACAATTAATAACTTATGCTTTGCTCTGCTTATCACTTTGAAGGATGAAGAAATCCTAGCACTATATTTCCAAAAAGAATAGATAATATTCCTGTGAAATAAATTTTATGATTAATGAAGCAATAAACCAATTTAAGGTCAGAATAGGTGAAAAATTAAACAAGATGCTAAGTATATTGAATGTTTTTGTGTTTGAGAATTTCATAGTAAAAAGGTGTATTTCTTGACAACTCAGTAGTACTATGAATGAGGAGATCAAACCACAAATACATGTGGAGTAAAGAAAACTGCTGTCCAGGTAAGGATGTCCTGAATGTGGCAAGGCAGAGGGCCTCACTGGCTTCCAGTGATAGATATCAGCAATGAAAAAAAATAGTACCTTATACTTTTATACTATATAGCACTTTATTAAATAAAATATTATTTTATTTAAAGCACATTTTTAAAATTCATATTTTTCTACAGTTTCAATTGCATCACCAGAAATCTAAGTGATTTATTAAAAAGAGTAAAAGTTTCCAGAGCATAGCAAATTGAACAAAATGCTTATTCATTTCTAAAGTCCATATAAATCATGTTAAATATGAGATCAAATGATCAATAGGCACAAATACAACTGCAAAATAATTTAGTAGAGAGGAGACTGAAAATGTTTGGAAGCTCGGAAATGGAAGGGAGTAAATGACTTATAGAAGCAAAGATGAAGCTCAGCTGCTTTCAGAGGATTGGGAGACAGGGAGGAGAAGGCAGTGAGAATAAAAATTTTTGTACTGCCCATTTTGGAGTAGCAAATGAAGCTTAAGAAATGTAAGCACTATGATTTGTCAGATGGCAGGTTGTGAATGAGACTGAAATCAGAGCAATTTTAAAATCTGCCTCAAAAAAGAGCGGTGGATGCCGAGTGGATTCTGGTAGAAGATGGTGGGTGGCTTGGTAGTGTGTGAGGTGTGGTAACACACATTTGAAGAGGGATGGACCTGTATCCCTAAAGCATATACAGTGTTGTAAACCGATGTTACTGTAAATAAAATACTATATTTTGTATATCTCAAAAAAAAAGATGTGCCTTAAAGACTGATATCCCCCTACCCACACAACCCGATGGGGGGTGTCCTTCTGATAACAAAGTGGATAAAGGAGCATTTACCCTTAGGAAGGTTAAATCTGAGAGCCTTCTGACCACTACACCAGGAGAGACTGAAATTTGGTGATGGTGTTATAGTTGGTGAAAACTTTTAGGGTTTCTCTCCCTATATTTTCTCCTTATTCTGTCTTGCAACAATGGCAGCCAGCCTTATAACGCCAGGCAGGAAAATGGAAGTGCTGTCTATGGAGAATGTAGACCTCCACAAGCACACAAAAGTGAATGTAACCTGAGGGTTCCCAGGAAATGCAATGCCATAATCTTCCTGTTGCCATCTTGTCAGTAAGCTCCGCCCAGAGCACAGCATTCCCAGTGAGCTTTGGGAGAAGGCAATGGAGTAACAAAAGCCTCTAATGCAGAGACAAAATAAACACAGGGAAAAAGGGGGAGGGAAGGGACACAGGTAAGAATCAGAATAAAAAAACAAAAAAAATCCTTATAATGAGCACATTTAGCAAAGGTGCATGTGAAAGCAAACCGAATATAATGACAGCAAATTGGAATCACAGAAAAACGATGGTGAGCTTACCAATAAAAAAAAAATTCAGAATGGTCAAAATGAATGAAAAGAGTACACATTCAAAGATAACCTTGACTTTGATTAGGGAATTGAGAAAAAGACAAGGAAGCAGTTCAGGAAAAAAATCAGAGAAATAATGCAGGATGACAATCTAGGGAAAACATCTACAGGCAGAGAAGAGTCAAAACTGGGGGGAGTGGGCGCATTGTCTGTAAAAAAAAGTTTAAAACAATAGGAAAATCAATTAGAAACAGACCTTTTTTTTGCTATCATCAGTGCTGACAAATCTAAACAATGTTAGCGGTGACATATACTTGGCCTTCCACCATCAAAAAAAAACCACAACAGAATACCTCTTGCTTCTATATTCTACACAAATGCTGCAATTTCTATTTAGTTTTCCAAATGTAAGTTTTGACTTAATGAATTATTTTTACTTACCTTTACTTACTTACTTACTTTTTACTTACCTTTCATAAGGAAAGCTTTCAGCCAGGAAGTATATTTATAGTTTTTTACACTAATTATGCTATTTGAAATGATTGCAATTTATTTTAATTGAGATGATGTTGGTTTACAACACTGTATGTGACTGAGGGGTTCAAGTTCACACCCCTTCAAAGGTGTGTCACCACACCACAACCCCCACCTCAGCACCCATCGTCGCCCACCCTCGTCCTTGTGCCCCCTCCACGCTCTGCTTTTTACCCTCTGGTAGCCTCAGTATATAGTGAGATTTCTGGGGTTTGTTTTGATTTAGTTGTGTCTTTTTCTTTATTACACACATTAGTGAAATTGTCTGGTATTTGTCTTTCTTGTCCTTATTTATTTCACTTATTATGTCCCTTTACCTGTAAATTGGTTCATAGAACTTCTGGCTATGCAGTTCACTTTATATATAAATATAAATATAAATATAAATATAAATATAAATATAAATATAAATATAAATATAAATATAAATATAAATATAAATATAAATATATATATAAATATATATATAATTTATATCCTTTACATACTGTGTATCCCCATGGGTTTTCCACCAATTCCCCTGTGAACCATCACTATAGTCCCTTGTGCTCTTTTCTACTCTATTTTGGTCTCCCTTCCTTCCCCTCCCCTGTAGAATTTCTCTTATCTGTGGTTGCCTGCTAGTTTTTGCTTTTGTTCATGTTTTATGTGCTATTTTTTCTTTCTGATTTCTCGTTTGGCTCTCTTATAGTCCTCCTATAAGTGATACCATTTGATATTTTTCTTTTTCCTTCTGGCTTATTTCACTGAGCATGATCCCTTCTAGCTCCATCCATGTTGCTGAGAATTGCATTAGTTTATCATTTTTGATTGCTGAATAGTACTCTATTGTTGCAATTGGCTTTTAACATAAATGAGAGAACTATTTAGTCACTTTTCCACTCACGCCTCTTTTTGTTCAACTTAATGCAAGTAGGTTTCACCATTTCTTTGGGTCTTTGTAATACTGGGAATGGTGGGAAACTTGTATGAAGTGATGTGCATGCTTTTCTCCTGCTGATCCATCTTATGCCAAAATCTAACTCCCAGGCCAGCCACAAAGAATCCCGTGAGGGTAAAGGTGAGATTTGCCTCTTCAACTCAATGCTGATTGTGAAGATAACTTCCTGGGGATGAGCATCTAGACCATCCAGATGGGATCGTGAGATCACTAGAAGCCTATCTCCCCTCAAGAAACAGGAGCTGACAGAGTACCTGACCTGCTCATTCACTTGAGATAATCCTTACAGCTTTGTGGGCTATTTCAATGAAAAACACAGGGAAAGTTACACACATGCACACATGCACAATATTAATTAACTCAAAGAACAACAGCAACAAAACCAAAACTATATGAAAGAGGAATTTAATCACAATACACCATACAGTTTAGGAATGAAAACTATCTTTACCATTGCTATAATGCAATCTGTGAATTATTTCAAATTAGTATATAATGATACTGAGACTTTGGGGGATAGGGATGTGTGAGTGTGTGTGTGTGACATACTGTGCAAAATAAAGCTAAATTCTTATCTCCAGATCAGGAAGCTATGAATAAGGAGACAATAAAAAATAAAATGACAAAATAGCTGCTTGTAGCCAATCCCTCAGGAAATCCTGTCCTCTCAACCCTCAAAACATCCAGAATTTTTTCACTTCTCCAGTTAATAACTTGTCTGCTCTGCTCTGAGTCTTTCTCACCTGCCACCCAGATTACCGTTTCATTGTCTATCTGAGCAAATCACGTCCACTCATCCAGGAAATTCAACACACAACAACACGGGAACATCATGTCACTTCTCATTTCTCTGCTTAAGACCTGAATATCTATTTAGGCAGTGCCAAAGCCTAAACTCTTTCAGCGACATGCGGGATCCCTGTGACTCCCCCCCGGGCCTCATCTGCTGCATCTCCCCTTGACTTACTTTGTCAACCCTCCTGACCACTCACGGTTATTAAAACAAAAGCAGTGTTTACCTTAATCAGTTTTCCTTAATATAAATATTTTTATTTTTACCTTCAATGTTAACATTCAAATTTATTTCACAACATCATATATGTAAATAAATTTAATTCAAGTGCATTGAACCCTTGAATAACATGAGTCAGAGATGCCAAACCCCCACACAGTTGAAAATCTCTGTATAGCACTTTACTCCCCAAACACCTAACTACGAATAGTCAACATGAAATATTACTAATAAAATAGTCACTTAGCACATATTTGGTATATTGTATATGATATATTGTATTATTACAATAACATAAGTTAAATATCAGAAAATCATAAAGAACACAATATACACTCACTCCGATATTGTATTCATTGATTTTTTAACTGCATCTGTTTACAAGAAAATCCCTGCATGCGTGAACCCATGAATTTAAACTTATGTTGTTCAAGGGTCACTTGTAGCTCCACAGAGATTAAAATAAACACCAGCAGCCTACCCTGCTCCCTCCCCAGGTCGAAGGGGGTCCCTCCCCAGGCCTAAGGGGGGTGCAGCAATAAGCCAAGCAGATATCTGGCACAAAACCTTCCAGACAGAGAACAGCAGAGGCCCTAGAACAGAGGTTCCTTTGTTTTGATTACCGTGAGTGGTCACGACGGTTGAACAAAGTTTTTACTGGACTTTAAAATCATGAAAGAAGGATTATTCTAGGGCAAAAAGAGGTTCCCTTATTATAATGGTCCTGAAGAAAAGTACAAAGAATGGATAAGATGATGGATTATTTTATAGGTGGGAGGAGGAAGTCCAAGAAGTCTCCTTTCGGGACCACTGTTTTATCTTGGTAGTTAGAACTCAAGAGAACTTGTTGGAAGAATGTGGGATACTGGGTGGGGTGGGGGGACTTAAGAATTTGTTGAATATGTGCCATGAAGATGGGAGACATGTAGACAGGAGACATGTAGACAGACTTCTGGGCAGAATCGAGAGTCCACTTAAAATTAAGAAAGATTGAGGATTCTTCTTTTCCAGTGATTTTTTTTTAAATTGAGTTAACATTAGCTTACCACACAGTATAAACAGGGGTAGTTTCTCTTCAGAAACTAAATATATCTCCTGATGTCTATTGTGTACTTCTCTTTTATTAAAATTGATTAAGTTTTCATAGCAGTTGGACCAGTATGTAGTCCCACCAGCTGTGTAAGAGGATTCTTTTTTCTCCACACCCTCACTAGCACTTGTTGTTGCCTGTTTTTTAAACATTGGCTATTCTCACTACTGTATGTATTATCTCATTTGTGGTTTTTATATGAATTTCCTGATTATTTCCCAGATTATGAGTGATATTGAGCATTTCTTTCATATGTCCACTGGACAATCATATTTCCACTTTGGCGAAGTGTCTTTTTAGCTCTTCTGTAATTTTTTTTTTGACTGGGTTGTTAGCTTGTTTATGTTGAATGGTGAAAGCTTTGATATCAGTACCTTATCAATTGTATGGAGTGAAAATGTTTTCTCCCAATCTGAAGAGTATCTTTTTGTTTTGGTTATTCTGTCTTTTACTATAAAGAAGCTTTTTAATTTGATTTGGTACAAGCTGTTTTTCTTTTCCTTCATTTTCTTTGCTTCTGGAGATTGAGTCCTCAGATGTTTCTAAGATAGATGCCATGGAGTGTTGTGCTTATATTCTCTTTTAAAAACTTTATGGCTTCAGTCTTACATTCAAGACTTTTATCCTTTTTGAGTTCATTTTATGTATGGTGTGATATAGTAGTCTAGTTTCCATTATTTTTTATGTAGCAGTCCAGTTTTCCCAGCACCACTAAAGAGACTATCCATTTTCCAGTACATATTCTTTGCTCCCTTGTCATAAATTACTCCACCATATGTGTGTGGCTTTATGTCTGGGTTTTCAATTCAAATCCATTGGTTTGTGTGTCTGTTTTTGTTCTAGTACCGTGTTGTTGTAATTATTATGGCTTTGTAGTAGAGTGTGAAGTTGGAGAGTATAATACCCTCACTCTTCCTTTTTTAGTCAGGAGAGCTTTGGCAAGTTGAGGTTTTTTTTTTTTGTGATTCCATGTGGATTTCAGCAATACATGTTCTCTTTCTTTGAAGAATGCTGTTGGGATGAAAGGAATTGCATTGAATCTGTAAATTGTTTTTGGTAGGATGGCCATTTTAAAAAGATTAATTCTTCTGATCCATGAACAGGGAATATCTTTCATTTTTTTGTGTGTCTTATATTTCTTTTAACAAAGTTTTTAAATATTCTTTGAATAGGTCTTTCACCTCCTTCATTAGGTTTATTTCCAGGTGTTAATTTTTTTGTTGTTGATGCAATTGTAAATGGGAATGGTTTTCTTGAGTTTTTCTTCTTCAAACTAACTGTTTGCATATAAGAAGGCTACTGATTTTTGTTTATTGATTTTGTAATTTGATACTTTACTTTTTTTGTTTTAATTAGTTTTTCGGGGTTTTTTTTTTAGGGTTCTCTTTGTATATTATCATATCATCTGTGAATAGCAATAGTTTACTTCTTTCCTTATTTGGATTCCTTGTATGCCTTTCTCTTGCCTAATTGCTCTAGTTAGGACTTCTACTATTATATTGAAAAGCAGTTGTGAGGGTGCACATCCTCAGGTCAAGGATTTCTTAATGGCATGTTTCAGTATATTTCTATATCTCTGGTAGCATATGCTTGCCCATATTATTGAGGAAGAAAGACCTATTGAAGTGCTGTAGGCCTGTGGTTTTTCAAGGTATACATGATGAAAGGGCAAAGTGACAGAAATTTAGTTGTGGTGAAAAGAATTTGAAGTTATCAGCCAGCAAGGTGAAGTCATAATACATATATACCTCCTCAGATAATGAATGGTGTATTAGTTGTGGGAATTTAACATTGACTATGAAAGAAATGGGAAAGCACTTCAATGATGGGAGGTCATGTGGCAGAAGTTAAATATCTCTGTGATTTGCCTTAGATTTAAGCAGCAATGAAATGACCCAAAGACAACCTTTTTTTTTTTTTTTTTTAGGATGATCTCCTGGGACAGTTCAGAGGATATTACAGAGCCCAGCACTAATTGCCAATCGGGAGACACGTGTCCCTGGGATCTTTTCAGATTCAGTGTCCTCTGTCCTCTCCAGTCTCTCCAGGCAAGGTGATCTTTAGGGGCCTCCACTCAAATTACAGCCCTACAAGCAGTAACTGGACCTCAGCCCTTGACGCCTCATTTCAAGGTAACACTAATTGGAAACCTATGGCTCCACGTTCTTGTCTATGTTAAGATGAGACAATCT